>VZSZ01008165.1:172835-196531 GCA_013398815.1 Ibidorhyncha struthersii
CCCCATCCAGTAGAGTAGGGAGAAGAGGAAGAAAAAGGGGAAAAAAGCAAACCTCATGGGTTAAGATAAAGACAGTTTCATAGGACACTAACAAAAGAGAAAATAATAATAATGGTAAAAGAATATATTAAAAAAAAGATGCAATGCAATTGCTCTCACCACCCAATGATCGAATGCCCAGCCTGTCCCAAGCAGAGGTCGTGGATCCCTACTTCCCAGCCAGCCTCCATGTATATACTGAGCATGACATCTATGGTATGGAATATTCCTTTGGCCACCCTGTCCTGTCTATGCTCCCTCTCAGCTTCTATGAGAAGCTGGAAAAGTCCTTGACTTAATATAAGCACTACGTAACGACAACTAAAACAATGTGTTGTCAGCATTATTCTCATACTAAATCCAGAACACAGCAGCTACTAGGAAGAAAATTAACTCTATCCCAACTGAAACCAGGACAGTGCTTTAAGTTCTACAAATTATTAAACAGCAACTGAATAGAATTTATTTCTGTTTACCTATGGAAATCTGAGCTTTTTATTAGCTAATCTCAATTTATTGTAATAGCTGTTGCTGAAACCTTTATTGTTACAAAAGTAATTTTTAGTTCCAGTGTTGAACAACAAAAAATACTGCTTTCAGCATATTTAACTAGCTTTTCCAGCAAGAACAAATACCATCATCAATTTTATTATATAGTGTTGAAGGAGAGAGGAGAAAAAGCTAAGTTGCCCATTCCACTTGTATTGAAAAAATAGCGCATAATCAAAGGTTAAAGCTGAAAGCACAGCCTAGAGCAAACTGCAGGAAAAAATACAGCTATAAGAACAAACGAACAGCTTTGAAGACAAAGATCTGAGTTTATTATGAGAGAATGGAGGCAAAGAGGGAGGATGTACTACTATAAGCATCATGTGTTGTTTGGTTGGGGTTTGTTTGTTTGTGTTGGGTTTTAGTTTTGTTTTGAGAGGGGGAGGTTGGGGATAAAAGGTAAGTGAAACAGACTTTTTAACTATAAGAATTATCCCATAGGCACATCAATATCCAGGCACTGACTGTTTCTACAATTTGATTGCTATAGTAAGTCAACCTATTTGTTAATGTTCTTCAGGTTTGAGTTAAACTAGAGAGCATCCTTCAAATTTTGCTGACAAAAACCTCACTGTTCTTTTCATTGGAAAATATTTGCTAAGTTTGTAGCACAAAGCAGTCAGTGGGAACCTAAATCTTTTGCTAGGAACCAGACTACTACTCAGTTCCTGAAGGGGACAGATTTTCCTGCTCATGCAATTTGATATCCATCACTGCAACAGGAGACTAGGACAGAAGAGAAGTTTAATGTTTATAGACATGCCCCTCGATCCTTTGACACACTAAAACGAATCTGCTTTTTAAAAGTAGTTTTCCCACTAATATCTTCCAGTAGATTAAGAGCAATATAAAGAATAGTAGAGCAAAAGGAAAATTCTTAGTTAAATTTTAAGTTTTTCTTCATAGTGTTCCCTGCCAACCTCTGCCCCAGTTGAGCCTCCCTTTGTTTACAAGTTAATAATTTCAGGCATTTATATAACAGAGTGTAGCTCAAACCCATTACCAGCACATAGTCTTGCAGAGTTATCATTTTTGCTGACTTTTTTAGATCTCAATAGCTCTTCTGAGCCTGTATAAAGTAAATGTAGGATAAAATTCTCAAACAGCAGATTTCATATCACAACAGCAGGCTATAGATGTTTACACATATTTTCTCAGAATCTTATGTAAAAAACTCAATAACCCTATCTGATTCAAGACTTAGAAGTACATCTTGTACCATGTTATGAAGATATGCAGGTATCCTGCATATTAGCATGTGTTTTATTCACTCAGATTAGTTAAGCAAGTGTCTCAACTGGACTGACTAAGTTTGCACCAAGTTCACTACAGAGATTTAAATGTGGAGTCTTTAGTCTTACACCATTGAAGATTACAGGAAAAAAAAAAAAATCAGCTTTCCTTAGGATTAGAGAACTTTCAAAAATTTTTTACAAAAAATTTCTTCCAAAGTCAGTCGGGTTGATAGAAGAAGTGTGAGCTTCCTTTAATCTGAGCAGTATAAAGCTGGCTAGAAGACCCTAGCAACAGAGGATATAGTCCATCATATCTGACAGACAGCATTCCTAAAGAATTATCATGCAGCCTCTCTCAGTAGCCTTTGTGCAAAGTAGCTGCAGGAAAGAAACACATTAAAAAGTCACTTCAGATTAATCCATAGGTGTTCTCCATGAGGCCAATCTATCAAACACTGGACTAAGATTCTACTGTTCCAAACATCCACTCAAAGTGACAAAAGGGTTCAACAAAGATTAAGATTACAACATGTATTTCCCCTCAGAATATTAAGGCTGAGCAAGATGTTCACCAGTTAAGTCAATTTCTACTCACTCTCCCCACAAGAAAGTTAACTTGTCTTATTCAAAAATGCTGCAAACAGTTTAAATATATCTTCACAGGCAGCCACGAAAACAAAGAGCCATGCATACATAAAACGTGTCTTAAGACTTGGTTTTGTAATAATAGAACTTTCTATTCAGGGGAAAAAATTCACACAAAACATTGTTAGTATATGGAAGGAAGAAAATAAAGAACAATACCATGCACAGCAGTTCTTTCCAATGGTGTACTGTATTTTGTTTTTATTTCAGCGGACATTAAGACCAGGTAGGCCTAAATATCTAGCTAGTCACAACAGTGACATTTTTTTCTGGTTCATATAAGAGAAAAAGCAGCAGAGTTTAAACCTTCATGCATCTAACTGATACAGTAACATGCAATTGACATAACTGATTCAAACTTCTACAGCACTTCTAAAAAGCTCATGACCTGACCTGAGAAAACCTTAGGTACTTCTGCCTGCAGCTGCAGAACTACTATGAGGTTAAATTTCTTTTGAATGTTGCTCTACTGCTACTCAGAAGCTGCTCCCTGAAAGACATTCCCCATGAGAAACCCTCAGATTATATTTGCATTGGGTAGGCTTGAAAACTTAATTTAGAAAGGACTTCTCAAAGTAATTTGCTATTAAGTCAAAGCTCAAAACAAAGCCACCAAAAAGCTACACTGAAGACAATTATCAACTGTAAATAAATCACTAAGCATATAATCATATCCTAGTTATTAGAAAAGTAGACATGAAGAACAGCCTGAAGTACCAGAAAGGCATATTTTGTTTGGTTTTTTTTTTTTTTTTTAACTACACACACATCTGCCCTCACATACCCTCAATACAAAAAGAGGATCAATTTGAGGAAGCAAAAGTTTTTGCATGTATGCATTGGCACAGAATGCTTAATCACTTCACATTATGGACACTGAATGATGAAAATAAGACTGAATTGTTAATGAACTCCATGCACAGGGATACCTAAAAACACAGAACAGTTGACTTTAGATCATATATACACAACAGGAGTTGAGTGTTTAAATAAAAACAGCTTTTGGGAAAATGGTGTTTTGACATTTTTAAGCAATGTAAGACACTAACATTAGACGACTAGAAGACTAGTGCAGACTAGAATAAAAATCTGCTTGTTAAAATGTTGTTGAACTATGTTGAGTATGCTTATGGCAAGCATACTTGCAAGACGCACCATTAGTAACATCTTATAATGACATATAAACAAACTATAAGCTGTAACAGTTTTGGTTACAGGTTCTGAATGTAAACAAATTGGTTACTTGGTGAAAGTTTTCTGACCAGCTAAGATGGACTTCATACTATACATGAAGTACATACACGTAAGCAGTAGCTAAGGAGTTGGCTTTCTCATTTCTGTGTGCCCTTTCTTTTTAAAAGTGCAGTAGCTAACATACTGATAATCGGGAAATTAAATTAAACATTTCTAACAGAAAGGTTAAATACATTCAAGCGTTTTACTGGATAACCTGCCTTGAGATCTTCAAGTATATTTCATTGAAGTGGAAGACCTCAGGCACTGAGAGATATATTCTCTAAAAATAACAGGAGAATTTAATTTCTTTAGAAAAACGGAATTTTAGTAATCCAGTGTGCATGTTCAGTAAACTTTGATGGAGAAAGTGCAAGGCAGATACCCTCAGAAAATAAGGCAAACAGAAGCCAAAAGCTTCCACAGGGTTATCCATTGTGCCAGCTCGTATTAACACACTAAGGGCTAGAAACATTCTCTGATAGGACAAATACAGTAGTCATACACACAATTTTAAGTACTCTTCTTCAGCATGCATGTTAATTATAAGCATTACTGAGCCAACTGCTTTGCCACAGTTGGGTTACTATCCATGCCTGCTAAAGTGTTTTTATCACACATTCAGTGCAGTATGTAAATACCTTTACTATCAGGTTGCAAGGAAGATGTGCTTGTCCAAAAGGCCATAGGATTAGATTTAAAAAGGCTAAAATTAAATCCTAAAAAATAAATTGTTTGGATATAAGTGTTTACCTGGAATTTTAAAAGGGTAAAACAGACTTATCTATGTTCTGGAAGCATTCCGTAGTCATATTTCACAATAAGAAATTTCATCTGTTAATTCTACACAAGCTTATTTAACTCACGTGAATAGATTGCAGCTATCACCTTCCACCACGTCACTTTATTATAGTTAATACACAGACAGTATGTCTTCATAATTCTGACACTAGTATGTAAATGAAAAACTATTATCTGATTAAAGGGTCTTGCACTGATGGGAAGCAGCACACAAAACCTTCAAAGAGAAGTACTCTATCATTAAAATGCTAGTAAATCCCATTCTTCTCACAAGGACGCTTCAGCACATTATAGTGGTCATGCTGCAGCCACAACTTCTGCAACCACATTTTTTTCAGACAGTGTCAGAAAATGTGTAACTGAGGATGTAATCACATGATCTCTTTTCAGTCTAAGGAAAGAGGCTAGCATCTGGTGTTAATTAAGCTACACATCTGACACTGCAGAGGACAATAATTAAGACTTTAAACAAATGTATAGAGAGTAGTTTTAGAATACCCATCTGTTCAATCATGGGGATAATTAAAATTTGCTGTTCTCACACTTTACCACTCAGAGCAAAGGCCCAGGTACATACACTACCAATCCAACTACCTATTTAAGTCTCAAAAAGTGAAACCACAGCTCCTTCATTAAGCACGTAAGCCTGAGATTCAGGTACAGCACTTCACAGTTATAGCTCCTACCCAAAATCCTCTTTCTCACTAATCAACAAAACACCATCCTGCATCACACACTCATTTTTATATGGAAATAATTATGACTTAAAATTGAGTCCTTTAGCTGAAACTCTTGAGAATACATGAAGATGTCGGTTCCCACATTAGAACTGAAAGAAACTCCACATTAACGAGACAAGTAGTACCGAATAGCACCGAGATGACTGCTTAGTAAATTGCACAGTTGAATAAATTACTAGTTCAGCTGACACTCACCTTTTTCCAGAATTTTAAATGAGAAGTTAGAGGGTCCATCTTGTGTTGAAGTAGGCAAGTTGTCTACCTTGCTGTCTAGAGGCTTCTGAGGAGCACTAAAGCTTTTTGGTGGTTCAGAGACTTCCAGTTCTTTCTCTGCCGTGTTCTGAGATGTTGACATATGGTCTTCGCTCTTTCTTGGAGGATTAAAACTGAAGCCAAAGAGAGAACCAGTGGCTGAAGTATTTCCAAATGTAAACGTCTTTGACTTTTCATTACTGAAAATGCTCTTGACAGATTCAGATCCAAATACAAACTTTGGAGGAGAAACCACTGTTTTTGTTGGTGTTTCAGAAGTGTTTGACACCTCTGTGACCTCTACAGTTACATCAGAAGTATCATCACCATGGCTGAGGTCAGTTCTTTCTCTGGTAGTTTCTTCTAGTACAGCTACAGCGTTTTTACCACAGGGAGATTCCTTTGGCGTATTGGCACGAGAAGAAAGAGGTGTTATCAGTGTGTCTCTCTCTTGGGCATGCTTTGCTTCATCAAAAATTTGCTTAAATGAGTCTGCAACATCTTGCAGCTTGAATCGTACAGCTAGAAGTTCTACTTTCCTTTCCCCATCTGCAAAGTCACATGCAGTCCATACCCATGCTCTATCAGATCCTTTCATTTGTTGCATATTCATATCTGGTGTTATTCTGTGATTGGCACAGAGTTTTAGTACCTGGTCTCGTCTCATTACTATACGCACTTGTTTGTTGTCATAGTTCTGTAGTATCTTGATATCCCCAATACCTCTCTCTTTCCACTGATTAGCATCTTTGTCATACCTGTAGAGCTTAGCTCTGTGACTGAAGACAACTTGCTCATTTTCCTCACCACTGGTCACTTCCACGAGGTCAGGCAGAGGTACCACAGGTTCAAAGTACTGCCCATCTCTCTCCTCTTCCTGAGTAACATCAGAATCTTCATCTGTGCCTACTGATGTTCTACTCTGGTTCTGTTTGGCAGGAGATTTGGATGGGCTCAAGGCAGATTTAAAGCTGAAACTAAAACCTGTGGTAGACTCTCCAAATCTAAACAGATTTTTCCTTACGGGGCTACTTGCAAGAGGTGATGCATATACAGAGCTACTTACACTATCATCCAATGCTTCTTCACGCAAGTCATAGTTATCCCATTCCAGAGTAGGCCCAGTACTTTCAGCATGTGGCTTTATAACCAGATCAGACGTACTGCTGGCACAGACAGAGTTTACATTTTCCTCTTCTGACAGTTTAGTTTTGTCATCTGTCAAAAACGTTTTGAAATCTTTTAAACCACACTTCATTTCTTCTGCTTTCTGTATAAGTTGAGCTGTCCTACCTGTATCAACAAGTTTATGGGGTGTCTGCAGTGGTATATCTAGTAGTAGCCTCTGACATTCTTCAAACTTCTGTTTGAACTCCTCAGCCTGCTCTGGTGTCTTAAATTTTGCTGCCAGATGTTCCAACTTTGCATCACCATCAGAGAAGTCATTGGCCATCCACATCCATGCTTTGTCTGAGCCAGACAGCTGTTTCAAGTTCATTGTTGTTGTTATCCAATGATTTGCACACACCTTCAGTACCTGCTCACGCCGCATTAATATTCTTACTTTGCCATTAACTTCATTTTTAAGAATCTTCAGGTTGCCCACCCCACGTTCTTTCCATTGGCTTGTTTCTGGATCAAACCTGAACAGCTTTACTCTTTGGGAGTATAACACTTTCTCATCTTCCTCTCCTGTAAACGGCTCTACTTTTTCAGGCATCTGAACTATAGGTTCAAAATGGATATCATCACTGTCCTCTGTCTTATACACATCATCATCCTTCTCGCCAGAGTCAGCAGATGTGTTTGCTTTGTGATCCATTTTAGAATCCTGCGAAGAAAACAGCTTTTCACCTGCACCTGAAAAGCCTTTGAAGTTAGGGTCTTTTTTGCCAAACTGAAAGGCATCCCCAGGAGTACTTTTTGCAAGCTCAGCAAAAGTAAAAGTGCTGCTGTTTTGCCCAAAAACAAAGTCACCTTTCTCCTTGTTTGCTCTTTCTTGAAATTGGAATGTAATTTCGCTATCTGAAGGCAGTTCCTTTTTGTCTTTCCCTTCAATGCTTTTTAAAAGGCCAGTTGTACACTCTTTTGATGGCTCATCTTTCTTAGTGGTATTTTTACTAGGCTCCTGTATCCCAAATTTAAATCCACTTGCAGGTGTTGGCATTGAAAAGCTAAATCCTTCCTTTGCAGACTTAGTTTCACTATCAGAAGGAATCTGAAACGTAAATGATGGTGTCTTGCCTTGCTCAGTGTGACCAAACTTAAAGCCCTTTTCTAAGAAATCACACTTAAAGCCTGTTCCCGACTGTCCTCCAGGAGGTTCAGATAATTTACTTTTCAAGCCAAAAGTAGGAGTTGATGAAGCATCACCAGCAGGCTTAGCAGATGGATTTGGTGTTTGGCAGGCTACGCAGGCTGGTGAAGAACCTTCATTCCTCACAAGGCAAGTACCACAATCCCACTGCCCTTCTTTTTTAGTAAAAAGTCCTTCAAATCCATTTTTTGGTGGCTTACTTGCATCAGCAATGGAACCAAACCTGGGAGCAGGAGATGCCTGAAGAGTAGGTATAGGCACATTTGGTTGACTTTGTGAGTTAGGATTCTGACAAGAATGACAGTTCACATCTTTTGCTTCATTTTGGACTAGGCATACAGAGCAGTCCCACTGACCTTCTTTTTTAGAAAGAGCAGTTCCCAAGTCATTTTGAATAGCCTTTGGAGCAACCGCTTGGCCAAATTTAAAGGAAGTTTGTTGACCAGATACCGTTGTATTAGTGTTGTTTGGATTCTGACAGGCAGCACACTTGGACGCAGTGGATTCGTTTCTTACTAAACAGACACTGCAGTCCCATTGACCTTCCTTTTTCGCAAAAGCAGATCCAAATTTGTCCTGCACAGTATTACCACTGGCTTTGAAACTTGCAGCAGAGTCAGTTAATGGGGCACCATCTGGATTTGGACTTTGACATGACACACAGTTCTTCGCAGTTGCTTCATTTGGAACTAAACATACTTTACACTCCCATTGATCTTTCTTCAACAGATGCTGCCCAAACCCACCAGAATAGGGTGGCGGGGCTTCCTTTCCAAATGAAAAAGTGGTAGAGCTAGACACAGTTGATGTAGCTGTAAGGCTGCCTTTGCTATCAGATTCACTGCTCACCCCATCTTTTGGGAACTGAAAGCCAAAGTTCACAGCCCCAGAGATGGATCTGCTAGGCTCCCTGATGTCCTGATTTGTTGTTTCTCTTGTAGTCCCACTACTCTGAGTCACAGATGTGTCAACACTTGATCCCAAGGTTTTTAAAATATTCTGAGACTCCTCAAATTTACTTTTGAAAAGCATTGCTTCCTCAGGTGTTTTAAATCTAATTGCAAGCTGTTCTGGTTTTGGCAACTCGTCTGCATAATCTAAAGCGTGCCACACAAATGACTTATCTGATCCAGCATTTGGAGTTAATTTCATATCAGTATTTATGTAGTGATTTGCACAGATTTTCAGCACTTGGTCCCGTCTCATTAAGAGACGAAACTTGCCAGATACTTTATGTTTCAGTATTTTCACATTTCCAATACCCCTTTCTTTCCATTCTTTAGATTCTGCATCAAAACGAAAGAGCTTGGCTCTGTTGCAGAAGAATTCTTCTTCATCTTCCTCACCTGTCTTTACTTCAATCTTGTCAGGGAGTGGCACCACAGGATCAAAGTGAGGACCATCATCATCCTCATCTCCCCCATGGGCACTTCCTCCCTCTGTTTCATGACTTCTGTTTGCCAAATCTGAATTTGAAGTCATAAATGTAGGCTTGTTTGGTTCTTGGACACTAAACATATCGCTCTTCTCAAAACCCAGGTTTCTGTGTGTATTTTGTCCCACGCTTTCTCTAAAAGAGATGCCTGCAATATGTTTATTGCCAAAATTGAAGACATTTCTTTGGCTATTTATGTGATCGTTAACTGGTTTTTGTTCTGTGTATCTATCATCCTGTAAAGGTTTATCAGATGTCAGAAGACCCAAGAGGCTTTCGCTGTTATTAAAAGGTGTATTAGCAGGCTGCGTTGCAGAAGAAAAGGTAAAGTCTCCATCATTAGACTTGAAGTTAGTGTTGAATTTAAAAGTTGTTGGCTGACTTGACTGTGCTGGCGTTGGCAGAGATGGTTTTGATCCTTCTGCTGGTCCTGGCTGTCCAAATTTAGATTTTGGAAATTCCATCCCTTTTGATTCTGCAGGCTTTAAAGTCAGTGGTGCGACTGAAGGCTTTGTGAAATAGCCTGGTTCAGGCAATGGTGGATTTGTGCTTGCCGGTGGAACGCTGTAATTGTAGTAATCATCACCCCCACGAGGAGAAATTATTCCAGTAGCAGGAGAATCGAAACGCAGAGGTGTGCCATAGATTTCTTGGGAAAACATACAAGCAGAAGTGTTTTGCAGAGGTGGTGTATGCATCGGTTGTTGATAAGCATATATATGTTGCTGAGGTGTAAGGCGGTTCATGCCATAGACAGGAGCCTAAAGAAAAGGCACAAAACAATTGCTTTGCTTATTATAGCAACATAGAGGACAAAGTCTTACTCTGCTGAAGCCCACACAGCACGTACTCTTAAAAGCAGGGCATCCTTTCATACAAATTTACATCTAAACTAATTTTTAGTTAAACTAATCAGTTTAAACTAAATCTTGAAGGGCATGTGAAAAGAAGCATTGAAAAAGGGGCACAAGATGAGTGGGTTATTTTGTTGGTTTGGGTTTTTTTTTTTTTAGTGACAAAAGCCTTGAAAACCCCATTCTCTTTTGCCATACTACTTTGGGGGGTAGGGGGGTGGAATTTGAGTGCTACCACACATACCCTGTAGGGGACATGTACTAACGTATTACAGACATTTTGCTGGCTTTCCCTCCCAAACCACACATCCCCAAAATTAGGCAGAAAGAGAAATTATCAGTTTATCCCTAGCAGTCCAAGATTACCAAATAGTATTTAGGTAACTGCAATTACATCCAACTACATATAGAATCAAAAGCAGTCATTTTTGCTAAATCATTGGAAGTATCTTAAGCGGATAGATTTGATCCTACCTTCGTTGGTGTTACATTGGTTGCGGCAGTTCTGAGAAGATACTGAGAGTTATAGGCAGGTGACTGGCTGTAGTATACAGACGGGCCAGTGGTAGCAACTAAAAAAGGAACACCAAGAAAATTGTTTATTCTTGATTTTTTTTAATTGTTGTTGCTTTGAGTGGACTCTCCCCAGCAATCGGTTTTTAATTGTGAATTACTAAAACATTTCTGCAATATTTTCAGAAGTCTTACTTGGTTTAGCTAAGCAATAAGATAAAAATTCAGCAGCAACTTACCCGTTAATGGAGCTTCATGAAGATTTTGTCCTCTCTGATAACCCTCTGACATTGTATCTGTTCCATAGCTTTCAGCAGGCCACCGATGAGATGACGCATTTGAGTTGGAATTATTAAGTTTCATTTCTTGCATTTCATTCTGTCAAGACAGTGTGCCAAGAGTATAAGTATATATTACGTAGGTATTTGTAGAAGAAAGCATAAGGAATGATCCCTACCCTTTTTCTATTTAAAAACATGTTCAAGCTCAGGGAAAAAAATAAAATCAAGAGGTACCTGCCAGAATCATCCATCTGCCCATGCAGCACAAAGTACTAAGATTGTGTTGTAAAGCTAGAAGTAAAAAAACAGAGCCAAGCAGATGACAACCAAGCTGGTGAACACAGAACTCTTTCTGCACAGTCCTTAGAAGGGTCGCCTCTGCACCCCGGCCCAAGTCCCAAATAAGAGTTTTTTTTTAAGCAAAAGATTTACTCTTGCACTCCATTTAGGCAGATGTTTACAGAAGACAATTCCACTGATTTAAGTAAGTGTCTAGGAACTCTAGGTCAGCCCATGCTCTAACTTTACCATAACTAAAAGGTCAACTGTTTTCCACTGAATATAGCAACAAAATTATTTACCTTTAAAGCTTCCACTTGCTGACAGATCATTTGAAGTATAGATCTGTGATCTTCTGCCCACTGAGGAGGAGTTTTAGGAGAAAACTAGGAAAAAAAAAAAAGCTAATTGAATCTTGTGATTTTTTTATTCAAGCATAACAATTCCCTGAAATAATAGCTGGCGTATATACCTTGTAGCTCTTAGTTGGTGAAAGAGAGAACTTAGTTGGTGAAGGAGTGGAATGTTTCATCTCTGAATCTACAGCTCGTGACAGACCATTTCTGAAGGCAGGACTCCCCTCTTCACCATTCTCGCCAAGTTCCTGGATCACTGTATCTAGCATATCCCTCACAGTTTCAATAGACACCGGCAGCTAGAAAATTATTTGAAATGTGAGTCATGATTGCAATTCTCCCTCAGAGCAAGACAGACTCCATTCAGAATTCTGGGTGAACAAGTCACAAGGCCTTCATTACACAAATACTGATTTTCAGCAAAGGTATAAATCTGTTAAGATTAATGTAAGAAAACAATTCACACAAACATTAGTTCTATTTTTTCAAAGTATCGACCTCTATAAAAAGACAGAGTGGCAAAAGCTATTTGTTTACATTAAAGCTTTCATCCACAGAGTAGTCAGAATATTGCGTGACCTGGAAGGTTACAGAAGCTACCCAGTTTATCAACCCACTGGTGTTAAGCAGGTTATTTGTCTTGAGCAAACAAAGAAGTTTAACTTGCCTTAATGCAAAGCCTGGTCTAAAAAAGCTAACTTCAATGAAAACAGTTTCATTTTGTAACAGTATCCAAAGGCACTGCACCTTTTGAAACAAGTTTTTAAAGCAAGAATTACTTACTTTCTCAGTTACTGACATATCTGAGGAGCTTTCCTCAATGATCTTCATTAGATAATGCTTGCTTTTAAGAAGATAGGTTTTGCGTTCTTCTTGTTCTTCTGGCAGCATGGTATCATTTTCAATCTCTTCTGCCTTTCTTTGGAAGATCTAAAGAACAAGATGCAGATTAATTAGGATGTCAGAAGGCAACTGAATAAAGCAAAGCATTTCACAGTAATGCAATTTATAAACTTACCATGGCAAGATTCCAGTATGAAACCACATTCTCAATAGCTTCAAATGCTAATAAAGCATCATCAGTTTTGCCATCAACTGCATCCAACATTGCAAATGCTATACGTGCCTCTTCTTCATACGCTGCAACCTGAAAGGCCTATGAAGAAAATGAAAGAAAACTCATAGCTAGCAATGGAATGACACACCCATTAGTATTTTTCTTCTTCTAATACAGGGAAAATGCTTTTCAAAGAAAGTTGATACTAAGGGCCTTCCAATCAGATACATAGTTTAAAAGGTACAAATAAAGTTTTAAGGAGAGATTTCCCCCTCCCCTTTACCAGACACTGATAGTATCAAATCTCATCATTAAGTTTCATAGAATAACATGAGTTGTACAATGCAGAGAAAAATCCCACAGCTGAGAGTGTCTGACATAGACCCTCTCTTACTTCAGCCTTGGCTCAAACAATCTGTACCTGAATGTCTACATTATGGAAGTGTTTAAAGAGAGGATCAGTAGGTTCAGGAATACTCCTCCTCTTTTTGATAATTTCCAGCATAGGCAAAACTTTCTTCCAGTAGTACACACTTCGTCCAATGTATTCCTTCTGGTCATAGAAGGAGTTAAGGCTAATGCCCTGGTGAAGTAAAAGGCAAGAGAAGCACGTGTTATTTCAACAAATTCAAGTCTAAATGCTATTCATACATATCCTTCTCCCGTGTTCTTGAAAAGTTACAGAAGTGCTTCTCTGACACTTGAGATAAACCCCCTGAAGTTTATCTCAAGAGCTATATAAAGTAACATACATGTAGAAAGTAACACTACAGTTTAAGACAGAGTATAGGGTGACTAGAACAACTAATTTGCCTGACAAAATAAACAACAGTTCTCAGTAATACAGTCTCATCTGATTTGTTTTTTTCCCCTCTCAGTCTGTTTATAGTTTGTAAAATAAGGGAGAAAAATACCTCTGCTTCTACATATTTAAAAATAATCTCAGCTTACTGTTTTCTGCAGGCTTTTTGCCCAGTGTATAATTAAGGCAGGTTGAAGGCCATGCTTCCCCAGCGTTCGCAGAGTACTTATTCCATGCTGTACGATAAGCCTCAGTTTTGCTGCTGTTCCTGGTCTGAATATCGGAAAAAAAACATTCCTTGATTAGTATTCTCTACTTTTTATCTGTTCACATCTCATTTGCTTGATTAATATAGCCTGTGGTTTTAGTCCTAGTTAGCCTCTAGTTTAGAAATGCATTGTTAGAAATGAAAACTCTATTTTTAGAAATCTTTCAAGTGTATCAAGTCCCTACTACAACAAAAGCTTCAATGTCCAAAATATGTCAAAAAAAGAAATTTAATTTTGTAAGAATCTATTAGGACCAATCCAAGCTGCTGTACAGAAGCTGCCTAAAGGCTTGGTCAAACATTTCCAAACTGAAAAAGCCTTACGTTGTTTTTCTCTGAATAAGAGTACGAACGGCATCCCACCAGGATCTTTGCTTTTCGGTATAGAGCTGTTTGCACACTGGCAATGGTAAGAATTGAGGCTGATGTGCGCCATAGTGAGAATTAAACTTCTCTTGTAATTGTAAGTTGCTAGTGAATACCACCCCAAGTAGAAATACCTGGTTTTGTAAAAAATAAGAAAAAAGGTATTAGATACAAAAAAAACTTAAGTTGTATAGTACATTTAAGAACTTGGAAAGTTTACTTACTTCAAGGTCCAACAGGCAAATCGATTCAGGAGCATCTGTCTCAAGTCTTGATGTTTCTTGTGGCAAGTGAAAAAGCTGTTTTAACCATTTGCGCATTGGAGGTAAGACTGACATAGAGTTCCACTGCAAGCCGAGCCACACAAGGTGCTGAAGACTGCCATTGTGCATTCGAACAGCACCTATGCAAAAACAAAGTTGGATGCAGATGTTAACTTCCTACAAGTCAGCAAGACTTGTTATCTGATCAGAGCTGGGTTTCACATTTCACTGTCAGAGCAGCCAAAGATACTTTGCAGACCAATGACCATCAAGATTGCAGCTTTCACTTATGAAAGATTACAAACTTCAAAATTAGTCAAACATATCAAGTAGACGGTTCATCTGAGTGCTCAAGCCATCAACCCCTTCAGCTTCTGAGGGGGTGACTCAGATTTCCTTTCACTTCCATCCTCACCATATTCAGTCCAATAGGTGACTATTTTTAGCAAACCTATAACTTCTACAAAATCTTTACAGAATTATTCAAGAAGCACTTCTTTACTTTGCAACAAAGTCTAAGTCTTGACTAGAACATTAGGGCAACTTTGGGCAGCTATTCCATGTATTTGTCTTTTGCTGCAATATGAAGTATTTATAGAAGAGCTTATGGTACAGAAAGCTGCGTTGAGTTTCAGAAAGCAACGCCTCTTACCAATGTCATATTTATTAAGTTCCACTTGAACTGGTGCTTGTGTACTGACATTTCCAATATCATCTGTGCCAATAAAAGATCTCTCTCTAGAAGCTCCACTCTCGAACAGGCTATCAAACAACGTAAATGAACCACTCTTGTTTGCAAAAGATTCCACAATCTCTTTAAAGAAGTCTTGCTTGCCATGGCTTAAGTTCAGCAGCATGTGACCTAGAAAACAAAAATATTACTTCACATGAATAAAGCAGTGAACATGGAAAGTATTATTTGATACACTGGACTGTCCTTGCTATCAAAGGTTGGGTGGGAATCAGGATTTCTTCTCATGATACCTATAGATTGTTATGTTCTCCCTGTAATTAGGCCAGTGTTTCAGCACATAGGCTTTCTATGCTTTTAGTGACTACAATGGCAAGGCATTTGTAAATCCAGGCCTTTGGGAAAACAAAGCCATCTTCTTGTTATTACTATTCTAGGAGCATTTTAACTTTCCTTAAAATAACTAGCTGTAATACAAGTAGAAGTCTCTTTATCAAATTCCATTCTGAAACAATTGAACCTGATGTCTTGTGGGTTTGTTTTCATCTAGGCCCAGCAAGAGTTTGTAGACTGAAAAATGGTCTATACTTAGCAGCAAAAAGAGCAAAGCTGATGAAAAAGTAAGAGGATGGAAGGACAGGGAAACAGTAATATTTTCTTTTCCTCTTGGGGCTAACAACACTTGCAAAATAGTATCAGCAAGCAGAAGCCATTTCCAGTAGATTAAGAGACCATAAAATTAAACTCTATCTTAGAGTGCTAGAGAAGCAAAAAAGGAGGGAAAAAGCCAGACTTGAAAAAAAGAGAGCACCCTGTACTGGCATGCTAAAGAGGAGAGAAAAAAACCCCAACACTTTAGGTGTCAGGATCAAACTACTGGTTTTAGTCAAAATCTAGAAAGTTTTATTGCACATTGAAGTGTTAACATTACATCTCAAGATAATGAATGTGTTCTTTAACAAACCACTTAGCTCTTAAAGTAACTATCCATAGCACCAAAATGGAAACACGTAGCTATTTTTACTAATTACCAGACTGGCTTTTCCGATCACAGGCCAACAGTTCTAGCACATCTTGTCCAGTTTGATCCCCCTTTATTAGTTTTGACTTTGGTTTAGGAACCTGGTGAAGTAAGGAGAGAATTGTTACAGCTTTTTCACACTAAGAGCGGATTATTTAAATTAGTCTCAGGAATTAGGAAACAAGCTTCTTTTTAGCATTAGAAAACTATAGAAAAAACAATACATAATTCATTTTAAAGGTACTATGTCACATATTCCGGGGGGGGGGGGGGGGGAGGGGGACCCCACCCAAAACACACAAAACTCCAAGGCAGACAGTTATAGCTATTGCAAGTAACATTAAGTGCGCACAAGAGCAAGTAATAACTGGAATGCAAGCAGTGGCATAAAAAGGACAATCAATTTTACTTCATAAGGCAAAGAATTAGGCTTGATGTTTTTTGTTCTGCTGTCTACACAAGTATATGGGCACTATTCAGTTCATCCCCTTCCCTCCCTATAGCAATAAGCCTAATACTTAACATATGTGTTCAGCTGTATTACAGAACAGGGAATATACTATAGGAAATAATATACTATAGGAAAAAAAACCTAGCCCTTAAGAATCAGGTTACTCTGACAAGGGAAACAGCTGAAGATATACTTTTATCCTGTTCATGTCATTTGAAATGTTTTAAAGAATTGTGCAAGAGTAGGGTTTGGTGAGTGAGAAGTCTCTCCTTAGGAACACAAACACTAATTCATCTCAGGAATGCAGGAGTTCAACACATGTACAGCAAGAACATTTCAAGAACTGCATCAACTAAAGGCATAAACGGAAAAATTACTTACCTGGAAACTTATCAGGTAACACAATGCTGCCAGTTCACACACAACTCTCCACTGTGCCTCATTGTGTTGGGCCATTTTCAGTAGCAAAGTTCCAGCATGCATGTATAGCTGTCCTTTCATTTCCACAAAGGTACGAGACAACTCATCAGCCCCATTCACATATGGTTTCACTGACTGAAGCACACGATCAAAACTGAAATGTAGAGAAGACTCATTCTAAACAGTCCTGGTAAAAGCCATAGCAGATGGATTTGGCTGATGCTGTTTAACTGTGAATCAAGTAACTTAATGAGTCAATGGTTAGTACTGCCTCTGTTGCTTAAACCTGAGTGGCACCAGAAAGTACAATAATGGTCTCAAACTCCCAAAGCTTGCAACTTCGTTTACTGAAGTAGAACATTAAATATAACCTAGATGTTTACAGTCTTTTTCAGCACATCTTTGCACAGCTACTTTCAAAACTATTCTCCCAAACCACGCAGATAAACTTGTTCACTACTTCAGAGACATACAGGAGGCACTAGTCACTCTGTTCTTCCTGTTCCTTCCTTCATCAGGAAGGCCCAAAATACAGCTAGACAGGCTCTTCAAAACTAGAAGATACTGTAGAAATCTGAGTAGCTGTAGGCCAGTACACAGTCCCACTCAGGAGAGGACTTCCAGAAAACAGTTAGAACACTTTCAATTACATGACAAAACTGTAATGGCTGTTAACATTGCCATGACCTGGAAGTGCTTCAGATGTAACCACCTCGAAAGGCTCTAATGAAACAGCAGCAGAAAACCCAAGATGATTTTGGTGAGTGTTAGAGGAGAAAAAGAAAACAAAACATACTCAGGCATTAAGTATGCCTCATCCATTGTCTGTATTGCTTCAAATACTCATCCAAGATTAACAGACTGAAGAACATTGTTTTACAAAAGACAATATAACAGCCATTGCATAACTGAGAAACAAAGGTAGGTCAGTAAAAGCCACTAAGAGAGGGAAGATAACAGAAAGGAACTCAGATCTTAATCAATACAATGACTACAAACATTATTTTGTGCTACTCTAGGTGTGCCACAGATGGTATGCCTTGAAGTCAGCTGGCTCAGCTGACCCTGTAACACCATCATTTTCCCTGAAGGAGTGTTCTTACTGCAAGCGGCTTCCTCCTTTCCAACTATACTATACACCTGAAGTTCCTAATTATTCCAGTATGTGTTGTGTTAATTTAGGTATAATTTAGATATAATTTAATTTTAGCTGACCAAACAAGGCTTGCACCTCAGCCAAAAGACAGCTCAAGGTTCAAACCCAATAAGAACCATTCTTAGTGGCTAGCACAGAGAATCTCCTCTCCCATCCATAAATAAGTTCAGCAGTGAAATCAAAGTATGGTAGATGTTCTGTGGCCCAGGAAACAAAAAAAAAAAACCAACCCAAACCAAACAATTCTTAGAGAATGGTGGTTTTTTTTTTTACTACAGGAAAGTTAACACAGTACCTTTCAAGTGTCTCTCTGCATTCCTGAACATCTCTAGAAGAAAGTGTCATTTTGACAAAGCTGGAATAGGCCAGCAGATGATCTCTCTTGATAGCTCTCCAGTTATTTTTATCAGACTCCAAGTCTTGTAAAGATTCCAGATATTCCTAAAGAAGAAAGTTCATCACAGGATAAGGAACAGTCATCCTTCCACGAAGGCAAGGGCAGTACTTCTCCAAAATACATTAGTAGCATTTACTGCATAATCCAGTTTCACAGGTGAGACCTCAACATATTCTTCAGCAGCAAAGTTCCAGGGAACTATTTGCCTGAGAAATTTTACCCCTAATGGAACTGCTGTATCTAACTCAGCTTTTGAAGTTAGAAACTCAATAGCTCTGTAAGGTTTAATTTTAGGGAGAAAATTCCAATTAAAAAACCCAAGAAGTATTTTGTAATTCCACTGGTTTCAGTAGACTTGCATCTGAAGGAGTTAAATCACTTGAGAAATAGCTGCCAGAGTAATGACAATAAGAGAACTAGATCAGTTAAAAAGATATGGAAGACTATCACAGGATCAAAATATGATTAAACACCTCAAATGTCTCTACAACACAGGAACACCATTCCAAGCTTGATTGCAAAGGTATTTTCTTCTGTGCCTCCTGACAATGGAGTACAGCATCTCTTAATCTATTATTTGAACGGTAGAGCGCAACTAGTCTGATGTTTATGTAGACATCATCTGGTCTTGCATAAAGTTCTGCTTGAATCAAGTCAAAAAGCTGATTCCATCCATCTTCCCCTTTGCAATCCAATAACTGCTCCTGTTAAACATGAAGGCAACACATTAATATCTAATTTCCCACGTGAGTCTTTTCAGCAACTGCAGTATCAGACAGTTTTCTTTCCTGCACTACATAGACTACATTAGTCAAACTACACTACACTTAATAGCTTTCAGGTATTACATAAAGTACATAAAGCCATAGACTACCTTGCTTAAAAAAAACAAACATCTTAAGACTTTAAGGTGGTTGCTGCCTACTTACACAAAATTAATATACCTGTGCAAAAGTGAGATTGCATGACTGAAAGCATTTACACAGTATTTGGAAATTACAGCATTTCTCACATTCTGTAGAGTTGATCATAATACAGATTAAAAAAGCAAAAAAGCAGCATAGAGCAAGAAAGTCTGGGCTTTCGAGGCCTGCTACCTTCGTGTCAGTCACACAACAGAAAGATCAAGTAGCGCATATCTTAACTTCTTGGATGTGATAACTAACACTCAGCATTTTTGAAGAGGATTAACCTTGAAACATTAAAAAGAGTATGAAAGCCTGTAGCTGCAGCTTTCTTCAAAGCTAAAAAAAATGTCAGACTGCAGGGAAAGTAACATCTAATAGAACTAATATTAAAGATTCTAAAATAATTTAGCCAGGGAGAGTTTTGCATGAGGTGACGTGCAAAGAGCACTCCAGTCAGATGCTGAAAGTTTTTTTTAAGCCACAGAACACAGGTAATTTGGAATTTACCTTCAACCTGTAAACAGCAGGACTCCCAGGGAAGAGCTTAGCAGCTCTCTCAACCCAGTATTTTGCTCTTCCATCAGTAATGTTGTTATTGCATAGTAATTCTGCAATCTTCAATACAAGGTCTTTCTGTGTTGGGTTCAAATCCACAGAACGCTAGTTTTCCCCATGCACACACAGGAGGAAAAAAAAAAAAAAAGCAACTTGATCTTATTATCCATATAGAATAGGAAAGAGTTATCCCCCCACAAATAGACCCAGTGATTCAAATTAGTTAGGTCTATCAATACAGAACATAAGAAGAAAAGCCTTTCTAAATGCCACCACTAGTTTACAGCACCCAGACACAACTGCTGGAATTTAGAAGAACATAAGAAAAATAATGCAAGAGAGCTCCTCTGCATCTACCACTAGCTACTGCTATACATAGGCTGTAGGACTATAAGGACCTCTAGACCAACCAGATGTGGGCACTTTTAATAAAAAACACTTAAGACACACAGTTTAAGAAGTGTAATAGCAGTTCATGGAGTTGTGTTGGCAACCAGACTTCTAAGCACATCATCTCCCTTCCCAAAACCAGAACAAAGACATTCTGATTGGGAATTTGACATTTATATGCTTGCCTAATCAAAGTTAGATTTGCCCCTCCTTCTGCCTCGACCCTCCAAAACCAACCAACCAAAAAAAACACTAGGCCTGTAGTCTTCCAGTAGCAACTACATTCCTGTTGTCATCACAGTCCACATGAAGGAATTCTACAACAGTCACAAATCCTTAGTCCTAACAGCAATGTATGACATAGGAAGAATTTAACAGCAGGTAGCACAAAGATCAAGTCCAGAACAAAAGCTGAAGAATCAACTTAAAAATATACTACTGAAGCAAGTGGTATCACGTAAAGAATCTCCTCTGCAGTGCTTCATATGCTTTCCATTGTCTAATGTGTATAAATACATTTTTTTCAGGAACACATTTTCTTCTATGGGTTTGAGAATGTCCAGCACAGAAGGATTTTAAAAGTCCATTTACAAAGGAATAAACCAGGACATTAGGGTATAGTACTTACCTTGTAACACCCAAAAGCTTTTTCTATGTTATCCTCAGCTTCATAAATTTGTCCAAGAAATCTGTGTGCTTTGGGATCTCTCTCTTGTACACTGAGGTATGTAGATACATACCTATGGAGGGGGAAAGAAAGTCAGTTACGTGACCAGTATTTTTCAATAATACTTCCTCTGCTCCAGGCTATAATGATAACTTAATCTGCCACACAGGAATTATAGACATATTTTGTTCCAGATACTTTGTGTGGACCTTAAAGAAAGAAGCAACATCATTTTACATTAACAGATGCTACTTAATTGTCAGCAAGTATTTGTTTGTTAAAAAAAGCAGTAGTTCGCAGAAACAGTAAGAACTACATAATAAAATGAAAAAAAAAAAAGCAAGCCATTTCAACCAGATAGTTTTTTTCAGTACCATATAACTAATCTTCTTTTAAGCTGCTGTTTTATAAAGATTTAAATGGCACTCAATACCCACATTTACTACTACCTTAAAACACCATGATATTGATCTTGGTTTCTCTGGTCCACTTTAGATTCATTTAACTTTTCTCTTACACTTTGAAGAACAGAAAAACAAACATACATCAACACGTTACCTTTTAGCAAGTTCATATTCTTTTATTTCAAAATACAGCTTAGCAAAGAGGAATCCTTTCATTGATTTCTGAAGGAGAAAAAAACATGACAGACATACTTTAGATGTACTGTACTTTTAAAGTAATTCAATAGGGTGACCCTTCTTTTCAGCAACGCATAATACTTTTAACTGGTTGTCAAATTCAGTCACTTTTCAGCTCAGATCCACTTCTCATATTTAAGGGTTTGTTTTTGAAAGATGTACTATTAAAAATGACAGAAGAGTTTTTGCTATAATTGGCAAAGGCTACTAAGCAAAACAGAGATTACAAGTGAAGCAAGCAACAAGCCCTTATACATCTGGCATTTCATAAACACTTAAAAAGAGTGGAAGAATGGGGTCAGACACATACAATTTCTTTTGTTGCAATGTAGCAAAGAAAAAAAAAATTCCTAGAAACAGAGATCTGACATTTAGCCCTGCTATAGTATACTATCATCAGACACTGTTGTTTAAATATACTTGAGGAAAAAGCAATTTTTACCCAAGTCATTCTCAGTTTGGGTATGAAAAGTATTTATGCAGTAGTTTATTTCCAATGTTGTCAGCCTAAAATAACTCAAACATACACACTTCAGAGGCAAAAGGTGAAACATTTCCAAAGGTATTTTTTAGAGGGGTAGAACAAGGAAGCAACAAAGGCAAAACAAAAAGAAACACACAGAGAGCAGGCAGGGGGCAAGATGGCAGAAGCACAGACAGGAGGAAAAGAGTGAAAGGAATGAGCTAAAAAAAACAAGTCACAAGCAAAACCTCAAGCTAGAAGTAAACCAGACAGAAATTTAAAGCTTGAGCTCCTGGAATCACTTCAAAAGCAGATTTTGCTTGTGAACCAAAAAATACTGGAACTAGTTACACCTATGATTCCAAACAAGCATGTGCATTTTGAATATATTTGAATTACTAGTGTATTTTTGAAGTACGTTATAAAAAGGAAACACTGAAATATGTCAGAGTGGAGTCACACTTGGCATCTCCTTTTAAACATGGGTGAAAAGAAACCTCAAAATAAATGCTTTGCAGCCTTATAAGCACCCCCCCCTTTAAATCAACACAAGAAAAACAGTAACTATTTCCACCATTGACTGTGCTATACAATTAGTTGTAAGCATTACTTAAAAAAAAACAAACAAAAAAAAAAACAAAAAAACCCAAACTAATTATGCACCAGTTGGCCTTAAGCACAACAGGAGGTGAGGATTTTTCTTTTTGTTGAGTTTAATAGGAATATCAAAACAATTAAAAAGCATCTCTGGTTCCAGCAAGGATGTACTTGACATTGTCTGGTCTAAAGAGCACCCGAGTCAATTAAACAAAGTCACAGGACAACTTTGTTGGTATTAGAAAAGATACAAACAATGACGATGTCCACAGGCCCTGCATAAAGACCCTACTGCATAATGACCGTGGATGCATTCACGCTATACAACACATTGCTGAATGTTCTGCCTCTGCAATGAAATCAATTTAGAGCAGCAGAACAGGATCATTCAGGATTAAATAGCACCTGTGAATTGCAACAGAGTACTCACTGTGACCTGTATACCATTTTCCATTATATCTGGAAAATAGTAACCAATCATGCAGAGTTCCTCATCCTTCTGTTCAGTTAAAAAAAAAATACAGTAGGAAAATTATTTTCTCCCAGTTCTCCCTCTCTTAATACTGTTATTTTGCAAAGCAGTCACACAGACAAGAACATTAATCACATGGCACGTAAAAGAAACTGAAAGTGTCTCACATGTTCCCTGTTTCGGTTCTTAATTTTTCTGAAAAAGAGAAACTGAGGAAACTTAGGAACTACACTGTCACAAAACTGAAGAACTCTGTACTTAGAGAGTTTGTGGGCTCTTCAAAGGTAGGCTAGGGTTTACCAGCTGTAAAAGCTAGGTGCACGGCGCTGGCAAACCACTGCACCTGGTTAGGTAAAGCACCTCCAGTAAGTGAAACCCCACTGCCCTTCCTCACAGCAGCTTCCCCTACCTCACTCGACTTAAAGAAACACTGAGTAAATATGGACTCCAGAAATACTCCCAGAGACGCTGTAACCCCCTTTTCCTCTTACCGCCAGGGCTGAGGAAAGGCAGAGCGGGCCCAGCCCTGGCACCGCAGCGCCCGACAAGGCGCGGGGCGCCGCAGCACACGCAGAAAGCAGC
>VZSZ01008165.1:197346-218907 GCA_013398815.1 Ibidorhyncha struthersii
GGGGCGACTGATCTTTGCTCCGGTGTTACTAGACCGGCCACAGAAAATCTTCACGCGTGTGGAACCGAGCTTTAGCATTGTCTCACCTAAAGCTGCATCTTGCGGGTAACCATAACTATAAATTTAAATTTAATCCGTAACCATGGGCCTTATCGCAGAGATCTAGTGCTCTAGAAAACGAGTTTCCAAATATTCTAGCAGTTACGGTGAGAAACTTACATTTTCCAGGCACTGCGAATAGCATAATTACACTCTTTGCTACCGTCCTGAAGCATAGCTGGGAACATGGATCAGAAGATAATGAGATCAGCAGCCCTCAAGACAGGAGAAATTTGCGAGTTGCCACTGTAAGAGTTTGGTGTTGCTGAGCACCGGTGGTGCAATTCCCAGCTGGCAGCCTCAGATTCTGCTCGCTGGAATTGCCCATCTCATCTCTCCTCCGCCAGTTCATGCACTTTGGTTAAAATGAGGCCACTGGGCTGTCTCTGGAGAAGTATAATTAAAAATTTGTCCCATTCTCAATCTGAAGCAACCCATTACAGCCATATGATTCCTGCTACACCTAAGAAATACTGACGTCACTAAAGATCTTGCCAGCTTTGCCAGAAAAATAAACATAACCCAAAGTGTTCCTGTAAGGAGAGCAGCAGCATCCATCTAACACTCTGGCTGAAAGAATTAACCTTCCCTTTCATTGTTTGCTCTTTTCATGGTGATTTATTTAGATGTTGGATTTAATTCCCTAAGAGGAAAGATCTTTTTTTCTCTGTACTGTTTTGAATGGTGCATCTACAGCTGGGGTTACCAAATAATTTATCAGCACCTTCCAGGCTAAGTAATAAAAGTGTTGGTGCTAGTGCAGATGAGAACGCTGAGTTGGCTCAGCTGGCTCACTGGCGGAAATTTCTTCTCTTCAGCTGATGGGGAGGCATGTGAAATTGCTTTCATACAGACAAAGTCCAGTGCCTTGACACTGGTCACCGTCTTTTGCCCATCCCTGTGGAAAGTGCCATCTCCTGTGTTGTCCCCGGTGGTCACAACACCAGGAAGGCAGCTCACCTGGCAGGACAGCGGTTGACTCTAGTGCTGCCCTGCAACCTCACTGCGCTCAGCTTGGCTCGCCACCTAGCCGGTGGAACAGGGCACAGGGCTTGCCACTGCCAGCGACAGAAAGGCTTTAGGCTCAGCTTCTTCCACCTACAGCTACATCTGTTGGGGTTTCTAAAGTGTTTCCAACTGTTACTTGAAGCAGGGGGCTTCAAAAGGAATCTTGCCCATGCATGACTGATCCCACGCTGCAGAAAGGGGCAAAGCTGCTGAGGCATCCATTCCCCCATCCCAGGCTCACAGCTGCCTTTGAGAAACCTAGTAGGGGTCATGGGTAGAAAAACAGTAATAAACTCTGCCTCTTTCAGGAAAGTATGTTCAGCTATGCAAAATATTTGTAATCCTGACAGACCAGGAAGTCAGCTTCAACACCAGACCTGTAATTGTCCAGGCTGCCTAATTGCTAGCTTGCTCCCTGGCTCCATTTTGCAACTGCTTTTAATTAATCCTCTTCATAACAATGTCCAGGAGTATTATTTCAATGACAGTTCACTCCAAACGCAGTTCCTAAGAGAGCAGTGTGGATCTGGGGAGCCCACCACTCGACATAGGACTCCAATAATAAAAAAAATTCGCCATGAGGGTGACTAAGCACGAATATATTGCCCACAAAGGTCTGGGAAATCTCCTTCTGGGAAATCTCCTGTGGAGATACTCACATCTTGGCTGAACAAGACCTTCAGTACTAATCGAGTGCTGAAGTTAGACCTGGTTGGGCTAGCCGACCTCTAGTGGTCCCTTCAAACCAACATTTTGCTGTGATTCCTCAGGCTTTGAACCCTCAAGTACCCTCAGATGCTCTCAGTGCTACATCTTAGGGTCTGAGATACACACGCTCATGTTCATGAAATAGAAACTGCTGCCTTGGTGAACCGTAGGACAGTGTTCACCATCAGGAACTTGGAAACAGAAAACAACCCTGTCCTGTGTTAGGGCCACAGGGCTACCACAGGGTCGAGAGGAGACCTGTGGCTGCACAGCACAAACGAGGCAGCTGCGTTGTGGATGAATGTAACCCCAAGCAATGTGGACGTGAGCCAAATCTTGCCATTTAGCCTCAGGGTCAGGGACCCTTCCTGACTCTTTGAGCGGTAAGGCTGTGCATACATAGACTGAAGGAAAAGGTGTACAGTCAGTGTAACGTGAAAAACCTGGAACAAGAAGCGTTACAAGAAGGTACAATTTCAAGGAAGCATGGCTGACTATGGTCTACTGAATCCACAGCATGGTCTAAAATCCCAACAGTGCTACCATGCTAGTTATGTAAACGTTTTTGGGGGGGCATTTTAAGCTTTTCTAGTCTTAAATACAGTCAGGACTGCATTCAGTTACTGAACTGTTATGGCATTCAATAACTACACAGGATAAAATAGTTGAAAAATACCCTACCTAGCACTACACTGGAAGTTTAGGGTGACAGTTTCATTATGATGAAAGGAGGAGGGGAAAAAGTGATAGGAAAGTGTACATTTTAAACTCAGACAAGATCTTTTCTTTAGGAAAACCTAGCGACCGTGCCAATTCAGAAAATATCAAGAATCAAGCTGCTCTTTATGAAACAAGCTCCAGTTTCTTTCATGAACCTAAGAATTACAGAGCATAATAAGGAAGTATTTACATAAAGTCACAGGTAAAAGCATAAGGAACCAAGACAGCCTAGTTGCTTTCCCACCCTTCGCAGCACTCATTTAAGAGAGGTGTTACAAGGTTTAACAACATAGCCTTTATTGATGACACTGGAAAGCAGATGTTTTAAAGCAACTATTTTTTCATAAACAGGAAAGAAAATTTTACTTCCTGTGAGGTAATTACATAAAATCTGTTTAAGTAACTAATATAAAAAAAATAAAAAAAAGTTTGCATACTTCATAATGTAGTACCATCAAGAAGCCCTAAGTAGCTGTATTTTCTATAAGAAAGGGAAAAACAAAACAGATTTGCATGGACAGAAGTCAATATTATAAAACAATTAAATGTGTGTTATAAGGGATTCTGATGATTTGTGAGCTCAGTTCTTGAGGATGGCTAAAGAAATAGATCCTAGCAGGATCAAACCTTTTATATTTACACTCATAGGTGTAAAAGTAATATCGCCAGTTAATTGTAATATGCATTTTCAGTATTATTCTGAAAATTAAGGAAGTCTAGAAGCTAAATTTTAAGCTCAGGTGTTCACATTGGAAATAAAATACTTCTCACATCCTTTATAATTAAGGCAAAGTATGTTATCTTTTGAAAATACCTTGTATATATTTTCTGCATAAAAATACAAAATAAAAAATAAAACTATATATTTAATGGAACACTGTTATGTATGGTCCAGCAGAATAAGGCACAAAAAGTAAATAGAATGCAAAAGCATATATAAAAGTTAATGTGTTATTTTGAGTGGAATATAGCAAAATTCAAGTAGTTCTGAGTATGCTCATTTCTTGCAATAGGAATATACATTTTATATAGGTATTTCATGCTAAGCCTGATGTACAAAGATTCATCATGTAAGAGTAATCTATCAGAAGTAGGTCATTTGTACAGTGACTGTATTTAGAAATCTGATACTTTTCAAAGCATCTGAAACAAGGCTCCTTTAATGAGACGACTTGGCCTGAAATCCAAGCGTGAATTTTTCCACGAGGCAAGGTATGTTGTTTCTTGCCTGAGTCACTTGACTCAGGCAATTTTTGTGTGCATGCTTAATTTGAAGGTTAATACTTTTATTAATATAAATGACCATATATGCCCCTAAAGTTGTATATATTTGCACAGTTTGTTTTCAGAGGTATTCATTCACAAGCAAATTTTATGTCTCTCTTAAATTTCTGCAGAGATTACTGTGCAGAATGGGCCGCTTGCATCAGTTCAACTGCATTATCAGGGTCAGAAACCTTTCAGGTGAGCTAGTATTTAATTTAGTTTGGAAGTATGGTCTGTTTATCAACAAATAAGCATACATGTACATGTATAGAGAGCAGAGAATCCCAAGATATTTCGATTTGATCCCCTTCTGGCATACTCATCGTTTGTTGTCTGATTGCAGCCTCAAAGCAGCCCCCCTCTCCAAGTAATATATATAAGGTTTTCACAAAGGAAGGGGAGAGCAGATGAAGTCTTTACTTCCTTCCCAAAGTTTCAGCTAGTTTCTTCAGTCTTTTCTTCAGCTCTAGAGGAAACTTCTCATAACACTTTTTGCAGACAGGCTTCATATCAAACTCAACAAATTTATTCCTAAAATGACAAGGCAAAAACCAGACGAAGTTTTAGCAGCAGGGATAGTGAAAAAAAATTTTTTAAAGTATCCTATTAAACATGCACAGGCAAAAAATTAAAACTGCAATTTATATATATATATGGAGTTACTTTCACAACGTTATACGTTGTAGACAGTAATAACAATACCCTGTTCAGTGAGTTACGCAGTTTTTACCCAAATGTCCATTTTTATTAACCTTGTCCTTTAAAAAGCCTTTCAAACCTAATTGTAGAGCTAAACAAAGTAAACATAAGATAACGGAATAACAAGTTAATATTTCAAGTTGCAGTTGAGTGAAAAGTATTTAAGGTTTGCTTGCCTTAAATTCATGCAAACACTTAAAATAAAAGCATCCTTAGCACTGACCAAAGAAGAAAGGAGCAGAGTTGGTGGTGTGAAGGAAAAAAAGTTTACAAACAGATTGGCTTTTTCTTTTTCTGCTTCTCTTTATCCTTTGCTTCACGTTCCCGTTTGGCAAGTCGTCGCTTAAATTCATCTGGCATTTTCTCATAACAGTGTTTGCAGACAGGTTTTAGATCAATTTCAACAAACTTATCCCTTTAGAGTTAAACACAGAAAAAATAAAGGACAGAAAAGGAGAAGAGTTAAGAAGACTAACTATAGGAAGACCTGAACAGACAGCTAAAAGAGATGTAAATTAGTAAGTGGAGTAAGAAGAAGAAAGATGAACATTTTTTTTCTCAATGCTTAGATGGTTTTCATACTGTAACAGTTACAGGATAGCAACATCTACACTTTGAAGATAACCACTGATAATGTTTTGAAGGCATCACACTTGTTGATAAACTTACTTGAGTGTTAACTTAGTGTTGCAAGTTGAACAAGCGAAACAGTTCACACACCATGCCTTATTCAGAGCAGACACAACTAGAAGAAAAAAAAGAAATCACTAGCGTTACAGAAAAGAAAAAGAAGGTATTACAAAAATGTTAAGCTTACACATTCACGAGGTACAAAGAACAGTCATTGGATTCTTCTATCAAGGACCATAACAATAACGTGGCACAGCTAGGAAGGCACACGAGGGTAGTGTAGCAGGACAGTGAAGCATTGATAAAGCTGTCTCTGAGGGTACATACAACTCTGTGTCCACCAGCAAGACCAATTTAGCCTATTTCTGTCTCCTGTTGCCTTCTTCCACCTCATCTCATAGCATGCTGACCTCAAGCAACTGTTTCATGAGGCTGTGTTTCCAACTTTCCAGCAATCAGGAGACTTTTTCAGCTGAAAAGCAATCCAGCAAGAAGGTGCTTATGTTTTCGCTCAGTTTCATTTCCCAGCTCCTGTTCAGACTGCAGTGCCATCAACATCAGCACTCTCCTGAAAATAACTTGAAGCCAACAGTCAGGACACTGCTGGTAAATCAGCACTACCAAAGCGAAAAAAATTACAGACTCTTGGGATAAATTACTTGATCAAGACAAACTTGGATATATTTTTATTCTTTGCTTTGGAGAGAAAGTAACTATTTTCTCTTTGCTCTGTATCTCAGTCCATTTTCTGTTGTTCCTCTCTTTCAATGTACCTTTCCACTTTTCCCTGCCAAAATTTGCCGCTTTTCTTAATCTAAGTTAGAAGATGCAGAAGAATGGTTTTCTCATAAAATACAGCATTTTGTCAACAACAAACAGAGCCAGAGCATTGTCATGCAGAGCTTTTTTTTCCCTGCACCATGGGGCAACATCCACAGAAGCATAGTTACTCCACTGCTTGCCAAAATAATACTAGTCAGACGAAAGCTCCCAAGCAACCTCTGTAATAGTCATAGACACCCTCCTGAAAAACTGCTGCCACAGATGTTTGTTTCACCAGAGAGAGAACAATACCGGATACTCATCATTTGTGACAGCAGTGTCAAATTTGCGTGCAGAAATGAAAGAAGAATTGTAAACTAATTGATGATGTACATTGAAAATAAACTACTGCATTACACCACATTCCGTTCAGTTCAGAGACTGAAACATACAATATGCATGCCAGATTATGCGGTGTAACATTAGAAACATACAGAAATGCAGTTATCAGACATGGCTGAATTTATTCATTCACCTTAAGATCCAGTTCTACTCATTCCAGGAGGATTTTAATGAAAAGGAGGACACTGTTTCCTCCAAGGCATTCTGGATTGTCGTTCTGCAGGTATAGTCCAGTCCAGAAAATGTAGGGAAAGAACATCTCTGGAATGTACGTCCCACCCTATATTTACATGACTGTAAACTACTTTATTTCTCTTTTTACATGCTAGAGGCTTCCTCCCACTTTGCTAATGGCTTCAGCTTAGGTGAGGCTAACGCTGGTATTACAGTATTTACTTCAGGCAGGGGTAAATAGGCACATAATGTTGCATTATTTCAGGTAGAATAATTTGCTTTTTGGCATTTTATCATAGCTGGTTGTCAAAAAACCAAAACCCCTTCAAAACACTTCCCTCACCCCCAAAATAAAACCCCAAACTTAAAACACTTGCATCCAGTTCTGCCTTTATAGGACACATCTTCCCTGGTTTTGTGACATTATCATCAGCCTAGATTTTCAAAAGACAGGTGCCTGTGATAGACAGGTAGATATCTCTAGGAACCAAACTGAAATAATGGAAACTAGGAACTTCAAAAATATCCCTTAGAATGCCCGCCCACCTCTTTCAATATCTTAATACTTTTTCAAATTTTGTTCATGATCTCTAAATTTTTTGAGGAGATGCCTGTGTGGCCATCCTCGCCTTTGCCTGTGTTCTTTTTTGAAGCTGGTGGGGCAGGAAGCCACCTCTGTGCATGTCCCAGCATCCCTGGCCTTTGCATGTTACTGAAGGGTTTCCAGTTGACCACAGTTTTCTTCAGTCACTGGGTGGTCTTCCACACCATCATGAAACACCATTTGGTCTCTGACTAATCAGCTCTAACCTAATTTCTGATTAAAAGAATGGCCGGTTTTGTTTTAATGAGAACAATCAAGGATTCAACAAGGAGCTGCTTTCCCCTTATTTCCACTTTTAAAGAGAGCTTCCATCAGAAAGGAACATTAAGGAAACAGAACCGTGCTTACCATCTCCTTCAATCACACGGTTGCAATGGAAACAAACATCACCGAATAGCTGAAGATGAAAGAGAATTAATGAATTTTTAATGTAATTATTTTATCAAGGGTAGATTCTCAAATTAACAAAATAACTGTATTTCATCTGATGAGCATAATAGCTTTCCTATTTATTTCAGTAAAATAAAGAGAATGCTGGCAAGTCTGGTTTGGTTTTCCAAGTATGTTTTGCATCATCTCACCACAAAAGGTCTTTACAATATTAAAGATGAAAACATTTGTTTACATTCGTTTGATCCTCTGTAAATACAATTTTGTTTTGTTTTAACATTTCTTTAATCCTGGATATTTGAAACACAGCAGTCGGTGTCACATAAGCATCATTACTAATCAGCCAATTTAACATTTGGACTTACATGCATGTCTAGAACAAAATATTGCTGTTTCTGGCAAAAAATGTAAATAAATGTTATTTTTATTAAAAAAAAAAAAAGGAAATTTAGGCCAAAAATTATTCATTCTATTTCCAGGCTTAACATTTGTCCACAATGTAACAGTTAAGAAATTCCCCAAATTTCATATATTTTTTCTAACTGTAGTAGTTAACCTAGTAAAAGACATCCACTCTACATACAGCTCGTCTGGTATATGTACTTGCCCCATGACGGCTGCAACACTATTACTACTAATGTCATGGCATTTATTGTCTACAACTATGCCAGCAACATTTCAATCATCTGCCCTTAATCACTGACAAATTAAGAATCCATCTGTAATTAGCAAATGCCTTACAACTCTCCAGTGTAACCCCTAGTCTTGTATTTATACAAGCGAAGAGGTGGACATGGCACAAGGCACATTTCCAAATAAAAATGTGTATACATCATGGTGCTGGACTACACAAGCAAGGGAGTCTGCAGAGAGATGGTACCACCGTATATAACTCCTATATGAATGCAAGTGGTCACTAGGTGGTGTTCTCTGACAAATGTAGTCTTCACAGTCTTCAGCAACCTAATGAATGAGGTGGGTGATGCAGCCTGTGTTAACACACAGTCATCTTAGAGGAGCAGCTGAAGGGAAAACCACACTACTCATGAGGGCCTTGTCTTAAACCATTGCTACTGAGTGGCAAATCTTTAGTTTCTTGGGAAAGACTCTGATCACACAGACGTGTAAAAGCTCGTAACAGCTCTACTTAAGTATGGCTAAGCTTGAAGAAGAACTCGATGCTGATTGTCCTGGCTAGCCTTTGTGAAATACCTGCAGTTTTCTTTCTCAATACCAGACTGATGTATAGAGAAACCCATATAAATTAACTGCAACAGAACATCTGCTAATTGGCATTACACCCACAGGGGCCTATAAGAAAACAGAAGAATGTCCATGGGTTTTGATCTCTATCTAATAAAACCAATTAATGAGTTTACCAGTTAACACCATTTTAAAAAATATACAACCTTACCTGATTGTAGTGGGTTTCACAATATGCCAAGCCTTTTCTCTCATAATGACGATGACCCAGGAATGGCTTTTCACATTTTGCACAAACAAAATGCTACAAAGAAAATTACATACATTTTTTTGGTTTATTTGGAAGTAATGTTTTTTTTTTTTTTCTGGAAAGCAAACCAACCAAGCCCAGTACTGAACATGACTGAAGTCTACTGAGCTAGCTATGCCATCTTGAAAATGAGAAGTAAAACTTTGTACATTTTAGACCCCTGAAATAACGCTCCTTTTAATGTAGTCAATATTTCAATCCAAAAGTTACCAAAAATAATCAAGTAAAGGGATACCCATATGTTATTAATGAACAAAATGAAGAGATTTTACATAATTTGCACCAACATTACGGTCTCATGAAGAAAGCATTTGATGAAGGAGATTTTCAAAACCACAGAAGGAACAGACTGTTTATCTTCCTAATTTATGTGGAAGATGTGGAACTAAATCTTGTACATAACCTTGAAATACAAACTCTCACATAAAGTGCTTTAGAGATATTTACATGACAGGTGACTATGGAAGACATAAGGGTATTATGATGCTCAGTAACATTATGGTTGCCACAGAATTTACTGCCTTTCCACATGTACTGCTTTGCACTCTGAAATTTTCTTTTGTAAGGACCTCACAGTGCTTCCTTTGATTACTGATTTTAGTTTCACAGTCAAAGCTCTCTGTAAGGTAGGATATAACTCGCATTTCACAGCGGAAGACCAGCCACAAGAAGGCTGAAGATGGGATTAGGAGAAGACATTTACTAACCATTGCTGCATACTTTGCTAACCCTTTCATTGAAATTGATCAGCAAAATCTCAGATCAGTATGTTAAAGTTTACACTTGTAAAAGACAATATAAATCATCTGATGTTTACCTCCACGTGCCATTGTTTGCCCATGGCATTCACCACACGGCCTTCAATTGGTCTTCTACATGCCCCACAGATGGGGACACCCATTTTGTCATGGCAGGGTAAGCAGTACAATTCTCCCTTCAACTCACGAGCATCAGCAGTAAGTTCCTTCCTGTTCAAAAGTTAATGAATTGAGAGCATGAATAAAGGCACTGAATGATGTCAACACTTGAGAGTTTCTGAAAAGAAGAAAAATAATTTTTAGCATTTATTTTAGAAATTGCGTTTGTACTACAGTAATGCAGCAGCAGCAAATATGACATAGTTCAACATAGTTCAAGACGGATCAAGTCCACAGTAACGTGAGAAGAGACTGCTAAGCGAGATGCACTAAGTCTCTCTGAAAACAGCTACCGAGCTATTGTCAGTCTGCATTCTGGTTATGTAGCACAAATGTGTGTGTGCAAGCCATAGACACGTTTGGCTTATATTCTGGCACTCATCACCAGTTTATTTTAGATTTTCATAACTGTAACTGAAAGTAAACGGTAGTCCTCTACATCTCGGTACATTTTCCCTGTTGTATCAAACTTCAGAGAAAGAAAACTACGGACCCACATGAGCTAGCTATGTTTATTCATTGCCAATTGCAGAATCTCATATACTCCACTTCTTAGTAATTTGCACGGTTAGAATACTGAGAACAGCTAAACTTTAAGCGTGACTATACTCAGTAATGCTCTCAACTCACACCACCACGTTGTTATTCAAATCAGCCTTTGCTATGGCACTGAAACGATAGCTTCCTTTGCACCAGAAATAAATGACTAATAATCCGTGCTATATACTACTATACCCCCTGATCTCTGCATCAGGGCAAGATGTAGAAATGTGCAGCTTCATGTCCTGCAGTTGCAGAAGCTGATAAAATGAGGTGGGAGAAAGCTTCTAAGAAAAAGATAGGCGTTAAAATGAGAGAACAAAGTTTGCACGCCACTCAAGTAAAAAGAAATAACATAGGCAAGATGGTAACTCAGGCAGCCAAAGAGGAACGCTTTTCTTCCTCTCAGAGCAGAATATCAAGCTATCATTTTGCTGCTACAGAAACTGTTATGTGTATCTGTACTTCATATTTTGTAAGGTACCACTTTGTCCTGCAGAGCCCAACCTTTCTTTACTCCCTGACTGGTCAGCTGGTGTTTGAACTAAAGGCCCAACTCCACCATTCCAAAAGCAGTAACACACATCTGGCCCAAACCCCACCCCTCCTGAGGGTTCTACAGGAGAGGTTTTCACTTTAAGATGTGAATTGATAAAGCAAATAAACCCAGCATTTTCCTGTTTTCTTTTGCAGAACTCAAGTTACCCGCAGTTTGCACAGTTGAAATGATCAGGGTGATAAGGATCATTTTTGAATATGAGAGGCTGTTCGTCAATAATGGCATGACACTTCTGGCAAATGTACTTTCCCAGGCCTCTGGCTTTTTCCCTGTTATGGCAAGGACGGCAGAGATGTCTGAAACAGCACAAAAAAGAGAGATGAGTAAGGTAAGTACTGGTACCACGTACTGCAGTGCAAAATATAAACAAAAAATCTATTAGAATCTCATTTCAGTCAGCCCTTTTTGGAGGAAAAATAGTCTTTAGAACAATTTCCTTGTTAGGCAAACCAAGTTCAGGAGAGGGAGGGTTGTAATTTTATTTTTTGTCACCCCAGGGATATAATTTCCTCAGCTTATTTGAGTTTATGATGTGTTGAAACACAGAAAACAAAGTTATTATAGGTTTCCATAGCTGAATGTTTTACTCTCAAAATCTTAAAGATTCAGATTGGAAGCTGCATGACCACACAGGTTCTAATGCTGTAATTAACTATGTATATTATATTATACGTATGAAGCCAATGGCCATAGAATCCACTTGTAAAACATTATTGTGATCATCGTAGCTGGTAAAAATATCCTACTCTGTGAAGTGTCTTGCTGAACTTATTAATAAATAAGGTGCTAAACTAGACCAAAATTGGAAACCCAAGTTGGAAAAAGAAAGTAAAAACTGATATTACAAAAATAAAGACAATGCTTCTATATCTGAATGTTTTCTCTCTTATTGTGTATCACAGTGGCCCCAAAATGTTACCAGGTAGAGAACATGTTTGCTCAGAAACCTGGTGTTAAAGTAGGCAAACTGCTAATATTTTAAGTGTATATTTTAAGATACTTATTCCTAGTTTTGTGATGCACTTTTAGACCTTTTCCCCACAAAAGACGCTTCAGTTGCTCCACCTCAGCTGGAAAGCCTCAGGAACCAAAACCTCTCAGTCCCCCCTCTTAGTTTATTTTATTTGTGATCAGTAACAGAAGGAAGGGTGAAGATCTACCTGCCAGCATTCTTGACAAATCCAATATCGGCCAATACTTGTTGGCAGATATCACAGCAGAAGCACTCTGGATGCCAACTATTGTTCATAGCTTTAATAACACGACCAATAATGAACTCACCTGTAAGAAACACAACAACAGGATGTAAAAAACCATGCTGGACAAAAGTTAAAAGCAAACCACAACCAAATTGCTACAATGTTATCATCCTCTTTCTCCCCCCCCAAATCTCGTTGCTTTCAGTATTGCAGTTCTGATTCTAAACTCTGGAATTTCGTTTTTTTTGCTATGGGTCAGAAGAAAACGTCCTTGCTGGTGTACATAAAGAACCTTCTGTTCTTTACATACAAGTCCTTCTACACTCACACTCCACCTTCTCTCTGCAATCATCCTTTCTCAGTCCCTTCCCTGTTTTTACTTGTCTGTTCTAAAGCTGTTAAGAAATATATGGAGTTCTTTATATCATACAGCTTTCTTATGTCGTAATCATTTTTCTCCTTTTATTTTAGAGGATGACAATTTTAACTTGGCATGTATGTAGTAGTGGTTTCTACTCCACTAGGACCAAGCCTTGAAAGGGCTCTATACTCAAAGCACAACAGAACTGAGCTTGGGTGGCTGTGGACCTCCTGCAAAAAAACCTCCACGGAGTCAAAACAAAAAGCTGCAGTGAAGCTGCAGAACAGTCAATCCAACACACACCAATTCTGGTGTATCATGAGGAGTCCTGTCCTGTGAGGCATTAAAAAAATAGTGTGAGAACTATTGTTTTGCCTCCACGGTGTGACTGTACTGTGTAGGCAGCTGAGCCATATCCACCACACGTGATTTAGTCGTTCTCTATGTGGACATTGTAGCCAAGGCCCCTGCGCAGGACAAAGGCTCTGCTTAAAATGTGTTGGGAGTTCAGCTTCCCAGTGCTGCAGGAGGCTCAGTCCTGGCTTTGGAGAACGTACAACTCAAACAGCTGCCAAAGGCCAGCGATGGCACAGGTAACCGATGCCGACGATAACACCCAGCATGCGACTCTGTGGCGCTCCCATGCAGTCACAGCTTTTCTAAAACAAAACCCACTGGACCCCAGAAATGTCAGGAATGCTCGAGGCCTCATCACTGAGAACAGCCCCGTCGATTTAGGCTGTGCTTACTAAATCCAAGCAGTGGCAAAGCCCAGCTCTGCACAGGACCTCGATGAGGTTTTAAGAGAGCTGGTGCTACATACAAGGAGCCAAGGCAGGAGCGGTGGGAGCTGTGCCGGGTGAGCAGGAGGAATCCTGGAGATAGGCAGCGTAGCTCCTCAGGAATCACCACTGACCCCTTTCTTCCCCTTCCCCAGCTTGTTCACATCCACCACTTTAAAGTCAAAAGTCCGTAACATCTGCTTCCCCCTCCCTTGGTGTTCAACCCCTCCCTCCACATGGGGAAAGGCCTCACTGAGGTACATGAAAGCCATAGCACCTTGCCAAGGTGCCTCAGAAACACAAGAGCTTCCAGACCAGTTTAAGAAATAGTCAAGTAATGACTTCCCAGCCCTGCCCGAGCATGACGTGTCACAAGGGTAAAAAAAAACATGCAAATGATTACAGTGCAGCAGACATGCAAGCATTTACATCAATGGTGGCAAATAAAACACGTCCCTCAGTGTTACATAGGGTTGACATCAGACTCTGGAGTCTTAAAAGTATTTCTTTCAAAAATACAAAGGGGGACTAGCTGGCCCATCAGCTGATTATAACATTGGATGATAAGGACTGTCCGCGCTTCTGTGGAGCAGGACAGCACAGGTGGGTTACAACAGTCAAAGCAGATGACAAAGACTTGTTGCAGAGTTGTATGAGCACATGTATGTGGATGTATATAACCAGGAGTCATGAATGGGCTGTTCAGTGGATCACTGGATCAACAGCTAAACTACTCACTCAAATAATGCAAGTTTGTTTGAGGTTTTTTTTGTTTTTTTTTTTTAATTCCATTGTTCGATGAACTTTAAGAAAAGCAGCTGCCCAAATTCTCTGAAGCCGAGTTCATTCTGGAAGTTCGCATACTCAGCTGCACAGGGCCACCTCTCAGAGGAGATACACAAGGGCTGCACATCTTCCCCAGTGACGTTCCTATTTGGGATCCGTGAGAAGTGCTTCACCTCGATGTAAAACTTACCACATTGATGGCAGCAAGGGGCAAAAAGCATTTGAAAATCATGTTCGCAGTACTTCCTCCCTTCAAACTGCAAATGGAAAAAAATCTGAGCGTTAGAGGGATGAGGAGCACGCCCTTAACATAAGTGCGGTAACATACCTGTTTGTTTCCAGACGCAATTAGATAGTAAAACATGAGGGGCTGCACAAAAACCAGACCATGTGCTAGGCGTTAAATCCACCCACCTTAATTCAGCTACTCGTTAGCATGTAGCATGAATAGCACACGATTCCTCTAATACTGCTGAGAGTGTAAGGCTTGTTTTGTCACCCATTTACATCACAACAGACACCTGAATTTTTACAGACTGCTGACACTCTGATGCAACTGAGCAAATTCTGGGCAGGAAATTAGCTTACAAAAACGTTTCCTGGGGGGAAGCGTTTTCCCTAACCTATTTGATCTCTTCCCCACGCTACATTTCCTGTAGGAATGGCTCAGCATGTCAGAGGAAGCAAGTACGAGGGAGGAAGAACACCCAGGGACAGAAATCTTTGCAATTTATGGAGCAATACAGCTGAAACATGAAGGGAAATAAGGCTTTCCCTTCATGATGCTTATTTCAGAGAATCATTTAGGTTGGAAAAGACCCTTAAGCTCATCGAGTCCAGATTTTAAGGATCAAAGTTCACTACATTGACCAGATGAAATAGGGAACCAATCTTAAGGGATTTGGATTTGGATCTGAATTTTCTCACAGCTTAGAGAAGTTCAGCTGCAGTTCAAGCTCACATAGAAAAAAAAAAACCCATATGGCAACAAAAAAAGTTCTACAGCACTGCATTAGCGACTTAGCTGGAGAATATGTAAAAACATGTAGGCAAGTATGTCCTGAAACAAGGGGAAATGTTTAGATACCTTCGGGCACATCATTACTAGACACACATGCCAACTAGCATGTCAAAACCAGACAGACAATATTAGGTATGCTATGAAATGTTTGGATTTCAATGTCTCACTTTAAAACATTGGAAAAAGGGGGATAGCAGGAAACCCCACTCCTTTCTTTTTACTGTGTCTAACACAAAACAAAGCGAATAGCATAAAATAACTACCCACAAAGACAGTTTTGGTGCATGGACAGAAAATACAGCAATGTGCTTCAGGATAGCCTGTTTTATACTATGAAATTCCAAGGATCAAATACAACATAAGTATAGTAATTACTCATGCAATATACAGAGCCACTGGCAGGATGGGAATCTAATGAAACACTCTAGAAGTGACTGGATACTTGAGAACAGAAACTTAATTCCTGTGCCCAACCTGAACTGGCTAGCAGATAGAGCTCAGAGGGTTGTGGTTAGTGGTGCAGAGTCTAGTTGGAGGTCAGTAACAAGTGGTGTCCCTCAAGGGTCAGTAGTGGGTCCAGTCCTGTTCAATATATTCATCGATGATCTGGACGAAGGGATAGAGTGTACCATCAGCAAGTTTGCTGATGACACTAAACTGGGAGGAGTGGCTGATACGCCAGAAGGATGTGCTGCTTTACAGCATGACCTGGATAGGCTGGAGTGTTGGGCAGAGAGGAACTTAATGAAATTCAACAAGGGTAAATGTAGGGTACTGCACCTGGGGAGGAATAACCCCATGCATCAGTACAGGTTGGGGGCTGACCTCCTGGAGAGCAGCTCTGTGGAAAGGGACCTGGGAGTCCTGGTGGACAACAGGATGACCATGAGCCAGCAACGTGCCCTGGCGGCCAAGAGGGCCAATGGCATCCTGGGGTGCATCAAAAGGAGTGTGGCCAGCAGGTCGAGGGAGGTCATCCTCCCCCTCTACTCTGCCCTGGTGAGGCCGCATCTGGAATACTGCGTCCAGTTCTGGGCTCCCCAGTTCAAGAAGGACAGGGATCTGCTGGAGAGGGTCCAGCAAAGGGCTACAAAGATGATTAGGGGATTGGAACATCTTTCATATGAGGAAAGGCTGAGGGATTTGGGTCTCTTTAGTCTGGAGAAAAGAAGATTGAGGGGGGATCTTGTTAATGCTTTCAAATACTTGAAGGGAGGATGCCAGGGGGATGGGAGCAGTCTTTTTTCAGTGGTGCCCATTGATAGGACGAGGGGTAATGGGCACAAGCTTGAACATAGGAAGTTCCATCTTAACATGAAGAGGAACTTCTTTACTTTGAGGGTGGTGGAGCACTGGAACAGGCTGCCCAGAGAGGTTGTGGAGTCTCCCACTCTGGAGACATTCAAAACCCGCCTGGACGCTGTCCTGTGCAACCTGTTGTAGGTGACCCTGCTCTGGCAGGGGGGTTGGACTAGATGATCTCCAGAGGACCCTTCCAACCCTGACTATTCTGTGATTCTGTGAACTGCACCTACTAGGAACAGAAAGACAAATGCTCAGTACAGACTGTTCCAGAAGTCCCTGTTAGCAATTTATCAAGTGTTTGTCCAGTGTAATATGCTAAAACAGATTACTTTTTTAATTAGAGATTTTAATTTTTTTAAAAAAATTAACATACAGAGGGCTATTACTGTCTCAAAGAGTAACGGAAATTACTGTTTCATTGAGAATTGTCCTTTCTTCCTGCTGGATAAAACTCTCTTTAAACTGAAAAAAATCCAAAGGCTTCCTGTTTTCTGTAAACAGGTGGTCTAATGGGAGATGCTTAGGTTTGCTTGGATTTCAGAGCCACCACAAGTTGATCTGGGCAGACCAAACGGGTTTTCTTCCTCTCCGGTTTGTGTCAGGCAGGTTGGTTACCATTCAGTCTTGTTTATATTTTCAACCTTCTCAGCTCGTTTGCGCTGCCTTTTGTGGATGACCCAGAAGTTCATCTGTCAGAGAAAGCCTTGAGCTTCTATGACAAATCCCACAGCACATATTTTAAAAGCAAGGTCATTTGACTGTTGTTTGCTGGAGGTCCATGAGTTAAATGGCTCTGCATAGAACATTTCACCATGACATAACCTCCAGCTAATCACCGTTTCAGCTAACCTAGTGGAAAGACATGCTCAAAAACTGAGTGTTTAAAGACCTCTCCTCTAAGGTGGTTTCTGGTAAAGTCCATTTTAAGAAAACACTCCAAGTGCAACTGGAAGAGAAACAAATCTGACAAGCGCATTGCAGCTGCACCTTCCTTTAATGTTCCTATAGGTTATCACAAACATCTTGGAAAAAAAACAAAACTGAAAGGACCTCCGTCCCATGCAGGAGACAAAAGTCCTGATCTACTACTACTACTACTACTACTACTACTACTACTTCTACTACTAAATAATTAACAACAACAGTAGTGATACAGATTCCCCAATTATAGCTCTTGTGAGTACTCCATAAGGATTTTGCTGTATTTCTTCTGTTGTGGGATGCACACCTCTAAGCCCTTCCATCTCCCCCACCGCAGCACAGCGCAGACAGAACAGGTTGGGCTTCTTCTGAAAGCACCCACCAAGAGGCTCTTAACTAACAGCTGGACCAGGGGTAGGAGTCAGGTCTCCTAACCTCCCATCTGAAGGTGAGGTGCCCCACACTCTCCAGTGGGAGAGACAGGCAACCTCTAGTAGGAGGAAGCCATTCTTGGACCCAAGAGTAATGTGGGTTGGAGGAAATGCCTGCTGACTGATTACAGTGGGGCCAACCTGTCCCTCTGGGAGCACTGCCGCCAAAACTCTCCATTTAAGCCAGCTGTTCTGCTGCTATTAGTAGAGGACTGTGCGCTGCTACCCATTGTAAGACTCTGCAACAACTCTAGGGAATGCACGGCTTCTGGATGATGGAGTAAAAAGCAGACCAGAAATGCTATCACTTCACATCTGATGGCAAAGCACGGTGAGTTCAGAAATTCTGCTGGCATGTGCTTGTGCTAATTTCTGTTTAGGTTGAGTGCGCAATAAACCATGCTAAACTGGTGATACCGAGCAAACTGGAGCACAAATAAACCCTAGCAGGTCCCATGCAACGTTAGGCACAGAGCTCCTGCTTACACCCTTATGCAACAGGGCCAACACTGCCTGGTTACGAATCCATATTATCATTTCTAACATAGGTTTATGAAGACACCAATAAAATCGCTGCTACGCTGTGAAAACTCCCAGCTGAGGATGGGTGCTGCTCCAGCATGGCACTGCTTGTGCCTGCAAGCGGCTCAGCTCTGATGCCAGACCACAGTGCTGATGGGGGTCCCTGCAGGCAGCCTGGAGACACATCCCGTGGTGCAGGAGACCTGCATTGGCATTTCTTCCTACGTAGCCTGACCAGTTCAGCCCCTACTCATGGAACAGAGCATGAAAGCTTATCACGTCAGCGTTTGACAGCAAATGTGATAAGCAGCTTAATGACTAACTAAGGGAACTCAGCAAGGCTTGCAATAGGCAGAGGAAGAATATTTGACTTCCCGACTGCTAAGAGCTGGAAATCATTTCCAAGAAACACTAGCTTAGCTAAACCAGGCACAGAATAAACATAAAGTCCTGCTGAGTGACCAACAAAGCCTGTGTTTACCCATGGGGAACCTGCTCAGAAAAACACATTACCTGGCCACACCTCCAAACACATTCATCTTCTCAAAGAGTGCATTAAGCCAGCCAGAGGAAGACATCCTTTCTGCCCATCTTTTCCAGTCACTTTTTCTCAACAGTGATATAGATCACCTCAAGTCCTCAGAGCACTGTCAGCCATCTCCTGAGCATCAGCCAACCTGAGCCCATCCTCTACTTGCTTAGGGCTGTCCCTCTCTCTCCCCCAAACGTTGCCACCTGGTATGTTCCTAATGCTCATGCCCAGATGCCAAATGAAAGAAGAGCACGCTGTGCCCTTGTCACTCCTTCTCCCTGAGCAGCACCACCAGGAAACATGCTGGGGTTTCCACTGCAACTGACCAGTGCTAAGTGAGGCCCATTCTGGCAGCATGGGACATGTGTGGACACCCTAAAGCATGCAGAGGCAGAGGAGAATGCCCTGCTGCAGATTTCTCAGCTCAAACAGCCCCAAAGGCACGAGGGCTGGGACAACAGGGATATCCACTGACCTCTCCACTCTCTAGAAGATGCCCAGGACACGCCAGTATAGATGGGGGAGGAAGGCTGGGTAAGATTTTATGAGCCATCACCTGAAGGCTGTCAGAGGGCTTAAACAGACTAAAAAGTACCTCTTCAACAGCAGCAGACAGACTTGCTGGTGCAGAGAGAAACTGAAAGATCTTGTGGTGGACCCTAGAAAGGCTAGAGGCAGAAGGGTGATATGAATTCAAGCCACACACAGGTCTTTACATATTTATTTAATCCTCATCACGACTGTTTTACCTCTGTAATAGCTGTGGCAAAAAGTGTCTATTCTTAACTGAAACTTTCCACTTTCTATGTAACATTTCTCAAGAACAAAGCGTCTACCCAGACTGAAAAAAACCCTAGCAACATTAACCAAAACCCGTTTAGTATATAAGGCTATTTTCATTCCCAAGACAATCTATCGACACTCACTTCGGACTTACTGTCTTTAACAGGTAGCATCGCTTTGCAGTAAGAGAGTGCTCAAAGACCAATATGAATATGAATGTTAACAAGGTAGCACTAGGAAACAAAATGCCCACATCCAATCTATCTAAACACTACCAGGATACTTGGCCCTGCCAAGGACATTCAGATATGGCCATTGTGAGCAACAGAGACATTGTAATATTCCTGGATTCAGTGTAAACGTAAGACTTTCCTTCCATTGTGGTCCTCCTCCACCCGCTAGGAGATACAGGCTGCCTAGAGCACTATTTCTCAAACTTTTATCTCAAACAAAGGACCATTCAGCCTTCTGAAAGAGGTCCCTGGATTGTCCCACTGTTTTTTGAGTCAGAAAAAGTATGAATAAAGTACCCGTTGTGTAGAGAAAACACATTTTATTGCTTTAAGACAATTTCATTAACACAGTTACAAATATTTTAGTTTTAAAACTGTATCACTTTATGTTTGCCTCCGGTCTTAACACGTCAGGACTCCTCACCACACCTGCAAGCAGGCAGCAGCTCAGTATATACTAACAATTGTAATGTAATGTATAAGTATCTAGGGGGTGTTTTGTTTTGTTGTTTTTTTAATTGCTACTGCCTTGCAGCTTACCTTTTGATGTCTTACGGAACACTAGTGGCTCATTTACCACAATTTGTGCAACACTATCCCTACAGCACTGAAAAGCCTTTTGATCCTCAAACAAGGTGAGAGAAAGCAAACCCCAGGCATCCCCTTTGCCAGTCTCTTACAATCCACACTCCTCGCTCAGCCTCTCCTCGTCAACGTGGTTCTGCAAAATTAGAAATACTACTGTGGAAGATAGACTGCTGTGCTCTTGCCACAAGGATGGTGCACTGTATGTGAGAGCACAGCACTGTGCTTTTAGCACACTGTTTACTTACCTTCTTTTTCAGATCACAGCAGGACATAAATCCTGTAACTGCTACTGTAAGCACGTTGGAGTTTAAGCTACTTGAGTGGGACCTTATGTCTCAGACAATGATTCCCTGTCTGACATCATCTACCCTTCCTTATACCAGTCACTTCATATTTTATGAACTAGTCTAAAGCTTTCACTAAAGTCATTTTGCACTTGAGACAGCTGAGCCACATCCTGAATCCCCACAATAGAGGAAAGCAAAAGAAAATTACATTAATATCAAAATACCCATCTGAGCTAAGGGCAATCTACCTAGGGCTGACAAGTATGAGTGAGAGCGGGCTTAAACCCTTGAAAGCATGTAAGAACTGCCAACTTTCAATGCTTCAGTTGGTTAAACCTAGAGCTGACTCTAGAATCATAGAATCATAGAATTGTTAAGGTTGGAAGGGACCTTTAGGATCATCAAGTCCAACCATTAACCTAACCTGACAAAACCACCTCTAAACAATATCCCCAAGTACCACGTCTACCCTTTTTTTAAACACCTCCAGGGATGGCGAATCCACCACCTCCCTGGGCAGCCTATTCCAATGCTGGATAACCCTGTCAGTGAAATTTTTTTTCCTAATATCCAAGCTAAACCTCGCCTGGCTTAACTTGAACCCATTTCCTCTCGTGCTATCACTTGTGACTAGGGAGAAGAGGTCAGTCCCCACCTCTCTACAACCTCCTTTCAGGTAGCTGTAGAGAGTGATAAGGTCTTCCCTCAGCCTCCTCTTCTCCAGGCTAAACAGCCCCAGTTCCCTCAGTTGTTCCTATAAGACTTGTCCTCCAGACTCCTCACCAGCTTCGTTGCCCTTCTCTGGACATGCTCCAGCAC
>VZSZ01008165.1:219238-251329 GCA_013398815.1 Ibidorhyncha struthersii
TAACTCCATTCACCACCACTCTCTGGGCACGGCCATCCAGCCAGTTTTTTACCCAGCAAAGAGTACACCCGTCCAGGCCGTGAGCAGCCAGTTTGTCCAGGAGAGTGCTGTGGGAAACCGTATCAAAAGCTTTGCTAAAATCCAGGTAGATGACATCCACAGCTCTTCCCTCATCCACCAAGTGGGTCACCTTATCATAGAAGGAGATCAAGTTTGTCAGGCATGACCTGCCTTTCACAAACTTATGCTGACTGGGCCTGATCACCCTGTTCTCCTGCATGTGCCGTGTAATGGCACTGAGGATGATCTGTTCCATGACCTTCCCAGGCACTGAGGTCAGACTGACCGGCCTATAGTTTCCCGGGTCCTCCTTCCATCCCTTCTTGTGGATGGGTGTCACATTTGCCAACTTCCAGTCAGCTGGGACCTCCCCAGTCAGCCAGGACTGCTCTAGATAGGCCCTGTCTGGTTTGGGCTGTCCACACACCCCAATCTCAGCATGCTGACTTACAGGTCATCTCTACGAGCAACTTCTCACATGCCGTGCTGGCCTCACTCAACTCAGCAACAAGCCTCCTATGGACTGCAGGATGCTGGGATTTCCTTCTATATGACTGTTCTCCTCTAAGAAGTATGCTTTCTCTGTATTTCTGGTATGATACACAGCTTGTCTGCACAGATTTCAGGAGAAAAAGGCTGCACTAAGACAGAAATCTCTAGCAGTTCTTTTCTTAGCTCCGATACCATGAGGCTACACATTTAAATAAGGTTATACACACTGATGTCCTCCAAATTGGCATAGAAACGTTTCTATTTTTTTCTCCCTCTATTGGGCATATCCTTTCGGAGACCCATTCTTACCACGGAACTTTCTACGCTGCTGATTTGCTTGTAGTTGCTTCTTCTATGAGAGGAAGGCACAAGGCAAAGGCTGGGGACGAGACAGGGGCTTACCTCGTAGAAGAGCCCTTCGGGGAACTGCTGAAAGCACTGGGCGCAGACGAAGCACTGCTCGTGGTACAGTTCACCATTGCTGTTGACGATTTTCTCAGCAGGGGCAAAGCCACCTCTGCAGCGCTCACAGATGGCATTTGCAAGCGCGTTTGCCATGTTGCTGTCGTAAAAAAGAAAAAGAAACAGAAAGAAAATTAGCCCAAATAGGCAACACCACTGGTTGTGGGGCTCTTTTTTTTTTTCCCCCCAAAGCCAAGTGCATCAGCCTAACGTTAGGCTGCTCAACACAAGTTTTTCAATGGACTTAACGAGTTGTGGCATCCCCTCAGAAATAAAATTGCCATTTCCCCCTGCTTCCAAACTTTTCAGGAACAAAACCCCCCAATGTACTCTAATAACTATTAATTCAAAAAACCAAACAGAAACGTTATTACTACAGATACATTTACAGGCTTTTTATGATAAGAAAAGGCAGGCAATTCAAAGAAGTATGATAAAAATGACAAAATACATTAGAATTACAGAAAATGGGCAAATATTAACAAGAACTGAGGACTGGAATCACATGGAAAAACATAAATGGTAATTCCAAAATAATTCCTAATTCTAAAATACATGTAACAACATTGGTCCAAACGTTCTAAATAAGCAATGTGAAAGAGTATATGGTACTGGCAGATAGAACTGAAAACCAGAGCAGGTAAACAACTATTCCTCATATAAGCTTCACATAGCTTCAAGTAACTTTACAAATTTAGTTTGAAGTCATGGGATTTTTGGTTGGTTTGTTAGGGTTCGTCTCAGGGAGGTCAGCTCACGGCAGGCCAGTGTCGGCCCACGGCCAAGGGGGAAGGTGGGAATGCTCTGGCTGCCCCACTGTGACCCACACGCAAGCCAAGCTGGCAACCCCATGCCAGGAAGGCAAAAATTACTCAAATTTCAACCTTGGTTATTTCTCAAAGGCTTGTGACCATAAAATGACAGTGCAGTAGCTGCAAAATATCAGAGGAATTAGCTACTTCATTAGGATCGTGTCTACATCTGCAACAGACAGTACAGCCGTTTTTCAGTTAATGAAGGCTCTCGAGACAGAAAAAGGCTCACTTGATTTTTCCTTTGCAAGCTTTTTCTTACTCGTATCCAGACTCTCAAAGCTATGCCTTTCAGGATCACCACTCTACCCCGCTGCAGAGAGCAAATACAGGGCAACGGTCTAGTTTCATTACAATCTGACCATAGCTGACAACACCACTGGCTAAACATCTATCTGGAAGCTTATTAAACAACTGACATTATTTTAAACACGTGCATGCATGCACACATTTTGATACAGAAAAGAGCTATCATGTTGCGCCTGTCCCTGCAGAGCCCTTGGTCCTCTGCAAGACGCCAAGCCCTGTCCCCCCAAGGGGTAAGGGCTGTTGGATCCCACCAGTTTCAATAGGAACCAAATTCCTTCCTTGCACAGCATCTGAGGCAGCAAGCAAACACCTAGCACGTGGTTCAAAAAGGAATGTGCTTTATCTATTTCTTACGCTGTCTCCCAGAAGAGCCCTAAGCAAGGTCACATCTGACCAGTTATTATTAGCTAGCTTTTATTTGTTTTTTTTTTTTTTTCTCTCTCAACATCTTTGCAGAAGAGGAAAACAGTAACTGCTATCCAAATATTCATGACAGGTGGGCAAGTTTCACAAAGGAAGTCAGATGGAGAATGGTCTATCCCATAGTATCCCAACAGACAAGCCTACAGACAAACTGCAGTGATTATACATATAAACTGTGGTTAAATGTAAAGGTCACTGAGGGTCTCCATGGATTGAGTATGGTTTCTGTGGGAGGAAAAGAAAAACCCCAGACACTTCACCCATCCTCATTATCAATCTAAATTAAGATAATCGCAACAGAAACTGGGATCTTTCATCATCACCTCAACAGCTCTCGAGCACTAAGGATGTTAAACTTAAAACACTATTTAATGTTAAGTGCTGTCACACACAAAGTATAATCCAAGCAAAAACAAGAAACAAAGTTCAAAACCGAATGAAAGCATAAAGCTTTCCTCCTTAGTATGCAAAAGTACTTCACTCCAATCTGAAACACATCATATACGTAAAAACAGCCATGCACGTAATGCTTCTGCATTAATGAAGCAGTTTATCCGTTTGCCCAAAATAACAGGCAAACAAGCTAAAGTCAGAGATTACTTGACAAATTCCAACCCCGTTTCAACTGCCGATAAAAATTTCTGATGCAACTAATGATGAAATTTAAAGCAACAGCTCAAATTTTAGTTGATGATTACAACTGGAAAAGTATCAAGTGGAACAGTGGCAAAGGTTGCATTACAGAATGGCTTACACAGCCTGCCTGGAGCTCAGATAATAAAACAGATATGTACAATACGCCAATAATGTCACCACAGCTACACCCCAAAGCCAAAGAGAATGAACTTACAATTTTGCATAAAAGTCACAAAACTCTTTGTAGAGTTTTATGTCACTGTGCCTACGTTGCAATTTTGACACCGGTTTCTCGCCTTCACTTCCTGCGGAGTTGCGGGCATCAGGAGCGACCTTGTGTACAACCTCTTCATCCTCCGGGATGGGATAAGGATGAGCTCTGCGCTGGAAGTCCATCTCACTCTAATTGCTTTCCAGGGTGGATATATTCTACGCTTATACTGCAAAGAAGCTGTAGGCAAGGTCTGCAAAACAATATGCTGGACTTCCCCTTGTTCCCAGCAAAGTGATTTACTTTCACAGCTCCGTGTCATGTAGCTGGAGCTACTCAGCGCCCTGCTAGAGCTTCAAGTTAAAAGTTCAGCGGCGGGGCGGTGAGCCCGTCACGCTGTGATTTACTGATGCTGGCTGCGAGCGCAGGAACACATTCCCCTGCCAGGCCCTCATGCAAACTCGGATGCTGGAAAGGGGCTTTGCTGCTGCTGGCTGCTGACAGAAGCCGCCCAGGAGAGCCGTGGTGAGAGTAACCTCTGTGAGCAAATATGTTCACCATCAAACTCATCTGCAGCTACTTTCTGCTGGGGAGAGGGGTGGTGGAGGTGGATTCCAATAATATTTTATCGTGGGCAAACCAGCAGTGGAAAGCACGAAGAGGAGACTTCTGCCATTAGGTAAATACTGCTTTAATGCTACACTATATTAATTACATTGTAAAAATGGCCTTTAACGCTCCACTCGTGTCTTCTAAGTCACACGTGCTGAATTTATCTATAGGCATCTTTCTTCTTGTCAGCACTTCAGAGAGAGGGTAGGTACAGACAGATCGTTTCGTTTCTGCTGTGCTTCAAAGGCCATTAACTGAACTGTCAGGTATGCTGTAATGGGCAATATATGAAGGAGGAAAAATGAAGCTTTATTTTCAGTGGTGTGCTGCGTTTATAACAATTATCTAATGTAAGAACACTTACCAAAGTAATTTACTATGGATATTAGGGAACTGAGAGAGCAAGACCAGGAAAAATGAATAAAATTAATCATTCCTTCACCACAGAACGCCTTCCTAATGTTGCAATTATTTCATGGTTATATCCTATTTAAAAAGCCCGTTGTGCACCACTTACTAGGGAAGGCAGGGTCGATTAGCTGCAGATCTGCAGCTAATAATTACACTCCTGCAACCTCTCCCTGCTGGAAGCGCCGCGCTGGCAGATGTGGGCTACACGGCTTCTAGTGACTGGTAACTGCAGACAACGCAGGGTTTTCGGAAGCTGTCCCCAGTAACTATCATCTCTGGTGCTGGACTGACTCAGCCCTCTGTTAGCAATCGACTGAACTGCAAAACCACACGCACTCTGCGCTCGTGATACACACGGCATCTTGGTATCTGAAGAATCTGCTGGTCTGCAAGGGAGCATGAGAAGGCAGAGGAGGACAGGAAGGCAACAGCTAGAGGGGACAAGCAGAGAAATTAGGACTACAAAATGACAAAGGATATGACAGGAAGTCCGGTCAAGGCTACTACTTCTTCATATGCCTTCACCTTCCTAGGACCTACTGCAGAGGGTCTGGTTTATGCCGGTTTTGGGCCAAATCTCTCACCACGAGTTGGGATTGCGTGCTTGGTAGGCGTTCAGCAGCACAGACGCCGCTCTCCAGGCACGCAGGCCTGGGCTTGCACATATTCCCGCAGCCTGGCCAACTACATGTCTGCTGCTGCACAGCAACACCAAACGGGCCAAATTTCTGGGATGGGTTTGGTCAGGTTTCCTTCACCTCCCCTGGGCATGAAGCAACCTCTGGGCAAGGTACTCCCCTGTGCCACAGGACACCACGGTAGGTGGGACGCAGGCAGCACGACCCTGTTAATTTACCCGTCCGGAGATGTCATTATCCCTCATGGACCAGAGCTACAGGGAGTCACAAGCTGTAACAGGCTGCGGAGGCTGCACCCTCACCACTGACACGGCTTGGCGGGAGCTCAAGCCCTATTTTAATCTGTCACGAGCAAGCTCCAGATCAAGCAATGCTCAGGCTGTAGCCTTAGGCCACGCTGATCTTTCCAGAGCACCGTTGCAGGAAACAGCGCTGGAAGAAAAGATTTCTGCGTCCGCTGGAGCACCAACGATGAAACCGAGCGCTGTTTGCTAACGGAGATGCAGGCATGGTGATGCCGGCTCTTCTTCTCCATCCTGCTTCCCAACATCTCCTGCACAGCTCAACGCTGGGCTTTTGTGAATATGAGAAACTCCAGGGAGACTGACCGCAACAGACTAACCATCCAGGCTTAGTACAGGTGCACCAGGCCACTAAGATAAGAAATGGCAAGTCAGTCTGCCTCTTCCCCTTATCACTGATGTCTCCTCACTTGTTTTTTTGTTATTTTCTCCCAGATCACAGGCAATTCTCTTGGGAGGCTACTGCCGCAAATCAGAGAGCCCTTAAGTGTTTCCTTCTCCCAGTGAACTACTTCAGTCCCTGCAGTAACCTGAAATCTAGAAGTTACCAAGGTGGCTGGAAAACATCTCTGCTGCCTTGTGTCTTCTCTGGTCAACAGGAAAATAGCCACCCAAGGGCTTGTTTTTTTGGCTTGCTACTGCACAGTCTTTTGCAGGGCTGTAGCAAAGCAAGGAGTACCTCAGGTCAGTGCAATAAGATGTCCATCCAAGCAGCCTGTTTTAATCTTCCTAACTTTTTTGAAGAAGCAGTCCTGCCAGGTAATAGGACTCCATATGGGCAATAAGTAGAAGCTGCCTGGTCCTTGAGACTTATTGCCATTGCTGCTGGTGGCATTACTCTCAATCTGTTTTCCATTAAGCAAGAAAGGAGGTTGTCAGGAGTTAAAAAGGCCTTTCTGCTACTGAAGCAAAACACAGTTTCTATTCCGAAGGTCTGGTAGCCCACAAATCCAGAGCAGCTGACCACCTTTCTCTTTTCTGTCATTTTGCTGGAGGTGTGCTGCCAAGATCTGAAATACGCTGTTAAAAATATGTGGCATTTTCATTGGGGAATTCTAGGTTACCCCGAGGTGAAGCCATCCACCAGGAGCCAGAAGCTTATAGGGAGTTTTTGATTTGCATCAGCAGCTTCCCAAGGGCATTCCCTGGGATCTGGGACAAAACCTACCAGCCTGCTGTTAAGGAGGCAGTGACAAGGAGAAGAGTGAAGGGAGAAGTTGAGTATTTAACTGTAAAAGGTATGTAGGAAGGAAGAAGACAGAGAGGCTCCTCCTGGCACACGGAGGGTCTTATCAGAAGCCAAAGCTGATGGTGGGGAAGGTGCTAAAGGAAACGGCCTAAGAGGGGAGTGGAAGCGTCCCAGTGCAGCTACGGAGAACAGCTTCAGAAAACAACAGCAAAAATAGCCACGTTGCTTTATCATCCCTGATGGACAACTGCCGCCCTGCTCACACACTGCTTTCTCTGGAGAGCTTTCAAATCCGGCTGCCCATGCCGGTGGCTGCCAGAGGCAGACGGGGACTCTTACAGAGAAGGCTCGGTGGCCAGCCAGCCCTGCTGAGCGTTTTGCTCCGTGCCACAAATAGACGTGCCGAGCAGTCACGACTCCAAACAAGGTGCTTGGCAAAAGCAGCTGCTGCTTGGCAACCTACTCATGCCACCGTGAAATATCACTGCGTCACCGGCGCTGTCGCGAGGCCACATGCCCTGTCGGGTGACGCGGGAGGGGGTGGGGGGGTAAGTAATCACAGTGCATCCTTCCCCTTCCCGCAGAGGTAAGGGTGATTTCATTTTAATTATGTTTAACACAGATGCTATGCAACGGCCCTCACATGCAAAATTCAGAACAACTAGAACGGAAGCCTTGCTGCAAAATATGCATGAACTTGCAGTGCCCTGCGCTGATTTCTGCACGAACCTTTTAAAGCGCTAATTGACCTTTTGCCTCTTTTTTATCGACATTAAAAACACTCTTGGGTTCTGGTTGCTGCAGTTGTTTATCTCTTAAGCAACAAAATACTTTCTGTGTTAAGCTGGTCTCCTAAGGCAATTTGAAAGAAGGTACAAATCTCTTCCACAATAAAGATGCACATTAAGGGTAGGATTTTCACATGTGCCCAGCACTGCTCTGACTTCTGTTTTTGTTAAAACGGATAGAAAACCATCTTGAAACCACTGCAATAAAGACCAGTGCGTGCTCCTAAAAGTTTAATCCTGTAGTCTTTGCCACAAAAAGCATGATTAAGCTTATGCGGTGGGAGTTTAAACAGGGCAAACAAAAAGGCAACTCTAGCTGTTTCATATACTTCAATATAAATTTATTCTAGTATAAACATGTCCAAAAAATGCTTTGGTCTCTGCAAACAGAGATGGTTCACATTCCATCTCTCCATAAGGAAATGAATATAACTGGAATAAACAGGTAAGCAGCACCTTCCCACACAACTTTTTCTCAGCCATACAAGCACACTGAAAAATCAGTCCCTGACAGAATTCATAGAAAGGGAGAGCAATATTTAACTATAGCACTTTCCTGTTGTAAGTAATATTTAAAAAAAAACCCCTATTTTATTTTCTTCCTGCTGGTTAACAAACATTATCAAATGAAGCCATGCTTCGTGTAAAACTAGAAATGACTTCTGTGTACAGATATTTGATCCTCTCTACAACAGCCATCTCTTCCTCCCCCACTACTATTTTTCGAATCCTATACAGACAGGAAAAACAAAACAACAAAAAGATGTGGTATCACATATGAGAAGCTCACAAGAGCTCTAGTGAATTTGTGTTACATGAGATACAGCACACTATTGGTTATTTTTCAAATGTGAGCCCTGTGTAGTTGACTGCATACATACTTCACTATGGTAAAACTACTGTATCCAAACAAACTCTTCCAACTCAATATATTAAGATGCATTTGCACTAATATATTTCATATAACAGCATTTATATTTCCATTTCTAATTTAGGTATGTTAAAAAAGGTCAGCTACTCAATACTAGGGGCTGCACACCTACTGCCTCTAAGAGACTCACTCTGAAAAGAACCATCTTTTCAAGACCAATGAGTCAGTATCAGGCCCACCAAGCTCGAAATTGTCCTTCTATTTGGATGAACGCATGGTGAACTTTACAACACTGAAGTCCTTCAGTTCTAAAATATGAAAGTGTTTGGGCAGAAAAATATTTATACTGTTGGTAATCAAACCACTGTAAAGTCAAGGGATGCACAACAGAGTGTTATCAAGCAATTGCAAGCAAATTACAACTAAGTATATGTGTGCTCCTCATCCATTGCTTAAGGAATGGATTTAAAGTTCAAATAGGTAAAAATGTATGAGGTTGATCTTTGCTTTTTCTGACATTTCAGGAAAATAGCATCCTGGCTTGTATCAGAAATAGAGTGGCCAGCAGGACCAGGAAAGTGATCATGCCCCTGTACTTGGCACTGGTGAGGCCCCACCTCGAGTACTGTGTTCAGTTCTGGGCCCCTCACTACAAGAAAGACATTGAGGTGCTGGAGCGTGTCCAGAGAAGGGCAACGAAGCTCGTGAGGGGTCTGGGGGACAAGTCCTGTGAGGAGTAGCTGAGGGAACTGGGGCTGTTTAGCCTGGAGAAAAGAAGGCTGAGGGGAGACCTTATCACTCTCTACAACTACCTGAAAGGAGGTTGGAGCCAGGTGGGGGTCCGTCTCTTCTCCCAAGTAACAAGCGATAGGACAAGAGGAAATGGCCTCAAGTTGTGCCAGGGGAGGTTTAGATTGTATATTAGGAATAATTTCTTCACCAAAAGGCTTGTCAAGCATTGGAACAGGCTGCCCAGGGAAGTGGTAGAGTCACCATCCCTGGAGGTATTTAAAAGATGGGTAGATGTGGCACTTAAGGACATAGTTTGGTGGTGGACTTGGCAGTGTTAGGTTTACAGTTGGACTCGACGATCACAAAGGTCATTTCCAACCTAAATGATTCTATGATTCTAAAATGCTGCACTACCATATTTCTCTTCAGAGTCACAGTTTCATGCCACCAATATTCAGTTCACATCATCTGTCACTGAAATCCACCAAAAATCCTTCACCAAATCCTTAGTGTAAAGGCAAATGCCAGCCTTTGCTTCTGCCTTAGCCATCCGCCCACAGTAGCCGGGACCAATGTTTTCACAAGCTGAACACCATGACCTGAGCAGTTCATCCAGGAGCTATAATTAACACCATGACTCAACGTAACACCCCAGCTACCAGAAGACACTTCCAGTACGTCCACGCAGTTCCTTGTAGGGCAGAGATAACTGCAACGCCAGGCTTCCCGGCTCTCAGCGACATCCTCATTACAGTAACATCTCCACTGGAGACACCACACTGAGGACTGACCTTCAGCTTTACTAACCAGCACGTCACTTCCACACGTCTCCTCTCAAGTATTACTATTAATCTATACCTCCAGCAACATAACCTCTCCAGCCATTTTTCACCTTCATTACGTTTATTTTTCTATTCTGTATGAGAAAGGGCAAAGTTTTTCATTGCCTGAATTAATTTGTTTTGGGCAGATGTAGAATGTGGTAAAGAAAACATCTCCTCAGCTGTTGCTCTTCTCTCACATGCATACTAAATTGTAATTATTAGTCACTCTAGGTTTTGGTTTCACATTTTTCTCTTCCCACATACACTGCAGCTTCACCAAGCTTTAAACCCAGCAGAGGATGGCAGACAGCTTAGCCATCTGCAGTCAACATTGTGGAATGAAATCATGGCCCTAATACTCAACAGCTGAAACAGAATAACCAGAAGCGATTTATGTTCCTAAGAGTTGAGCACGAGTAATGTATTGACAAATAAAGCTAATACAAAATAGCACTGCTTTCCTATTTCATTATGATGGTCTTAACATTTTGGGTAACACAAACTGAAGGTCTTCATCTTGTATTTTACATTTATTAGCTATTCAATACTAGTAGCAGACCTACGTATACTTGGCAGTATATGTGCCAAGTAGGTACGAATGAATTTCAGTAGCATTTAGTGCAAAGCAAGACTTCCACGCGTTTTACACACCAAAGGCTTTGGTAAGTATTTCAAGGTTTTTTTTAAAGTAACAGTTTCCACCCCAACAACTGACTAATCCTGAATGAGAACAGCACTAGTGAATAGTTATAATATATATTGTAAGACTTGTGAGGGAAGATGTAGAAGTTAGCCCTCGCAACAGCGTATCACTGGGGTTATCTGAAGGAGTGGTGTGTGGCAGAGAGCCTGGGTTATTTGCTTGATAGAACAGAAACAAAGGGAAAAGGGAACACGATGGGGTTTGGGGCTTTGGATCAAAGCGGTGCCAAACCTCCTTGCCCTTTGCTATGCATCACGGAGAAGTGCGTATAATTTGAAGATCAGCTTTAGAAATGAATGAAGTTTAAAACTAAGCAGTTACTGGTACACTTCGGGCAAAATTCATGACCTGCAACCTGGTAACTCATGGAGCTATCCTATCCCGAAACTGCACTGCTGCTATGTCCTTTAAAAATAAATAAATAAATATCAGGAGCAGCTTTTTTAATATATCAGAAATATAGTGTATGCTTCAGTTTCTGAAGTCAGCGAGGAGAAACGTACAAAACAGTAAGTGAAAACCCAAATATCAAGCAAGACAAACAGCTTTCAGTGCAAACTTTCCATCCCGGAACAACTAGCCAGGGCAGTTTTGAGTCACGCCTCTGAGTGGGTAACATTTTTCCAATAGCTGCGTAGAAAGAGAGTTCAAAAGGTAGACTGAACTTGGGATCAAGAACTTTATGGTCTATGAAGAGTGTGGCATGCATGGATTTAACATGCTGGGAAAGACAAACGCCATTTCACATCCGCTTCACTTTTGTCCATTCGCTGCTTGCTGGAACACTTCGAATCTTTTGAATCTTTCGAATCTTTCACTTAAAAAGGCACAGCTGAGAAATGCTGACAGGTATTGCTAGCTGTGTCTGCCAATATGTTACTTACTTTGAGGCTAATAGCTAATAGATTTCAATTAATTTTCTTCTAGCTCCCATCACGGCCATTAGAGGAGAGAGAAAAGGCAGAAAAGCTACAGGGAAGTATGTGTCCTGGTTTGAGGTAAAACTGGACCAATTTTGTTCAGTAACTTGGCTTCTTAGCTGGGCCTCTTCTAACTACTGAAATTAACAGCATATTGTGCAGACAATGTTCGCTCTCTCAGAGTGATAAGACCAATGTTTATAGCTGATGCCCAGGCATGGTATGCGCAGAGGCTCTTGCTTATACTTATCGCTATAACAGCCAAGGCCAACCAACTTTGTTGTTTGCCACGTTGGAGGGTCGGAAGAGGAAAAGCACAGTGGGGTCCCACCTGCGGGGAGGAGCGGACAGGACAGGTGACCCAAAACTGACCCACAGGGTAATTCCAGCCCATCTGCATCATGCTCAGTATAAAAGCTGAGGGTCAGATCTCTTCTCTTCTCCCTCTCTCTCTCTCTTTCCTCTCTTTTTCACTCTCTCGCTCTCTTCACTTCAATCGTCTGCCTTTGGACCCAATCCTGAAGCCAGACCCGGAATCCAGTTCCTGTCCGTCACTGAGTCTGGCCTGGGACTTCCACAGTGCCAGCCGGTGTCGTGACTGTCATCTTGGGAGCTTGATACAGTTTTGTATATATTTCATAATTTCCTTGTATTTTATTATTAATATCTCATTAAAGTAGTTTAGTTTCTTCTCAACTCTTAAGTCTCTTTTTCCCTCCCCTGCCTCTCTTTTTTGAAGAGGGGTAGAGGGGAGCATCTGTCCGTCCCATCTGGGGTCCCCCATGTCCCCAGTGGCCAATTTGGCCTAAACCACAACAGTATGTCATAAACCAAACCTCTCTTGTTGGAAAAAGACTCCAAAAGATCATGAAGCTTCATCTTGTTGATATATAAAGATGAATCGCAGGATGACTTACAATCTGCTGGAAAAGCTGAGCAGCAGCATCCAAAACGACTGCTCACAGTGCATTATATATGAAACCATCATTTCAGTATGCTACCAGGAACTACTTAAAATCAGAAGTTTCTACAAAGCTGGCAGATACAAAGATGAAAACTGAACAATGCTGAAAGCTGCTATGACAAATCAAGCAAAGAAAACATAATTACACAACCATGTGCACTACGCCATCAGGTAATACACACGGAAACTCAAAAGCATCACTCATGTTTGGGAAATGCCCTGAGATTCCTGGGTGCAAGGGGAGACCGGATGAGTTAACTGAAGGGAAAAAAAAATGAATGTCACAAACTCTGTAGGAAGTGCCTGAGCCACAGCTGGTGGCAAGCTGGGATTACTACCAAGGGAAATCCCATAAAAGGCCCACTCTTCCCTTACACCTACCTCCACAGGCACCAGCTTTTGGCCACTGTCAGAGGCAACATACCTGGCAAGCCAGAGCTGCTCCCATGTCTGGAGAGCATCACGTAAAAGTCTCATGGTCCTCTCGAGGACACTGTGTCTGTTAGCTTTGCATTTCCTAGAACAGCTCAGAGGTCACAGGAAAACAAAATAAACAGAAAGGGAACCCAAACTTACAGCCTTTACACTTGTTCTCCCCGATGCCTGCAAGTTGGTAATTTTTATTAAGTGGTGACACTCACATAATTTTGTGGAGACCAGTGACGAGTGGTGTTCCTCAGGGGTCGGTACTGGAACCAGTGCTGTTCAACATCTTTGTCAGTGACACGGATAGTGGGATTGAGTGCACCCTCAGCAAGTTTGCAATGATACCAAAGTGCGTGGTGAGGTAGACACACTGAAGGGGAGTGATGCCATCCAGAGGGACCTGGACAGGCTGGAGAGGTGGGCCCCTGACAACCTCATAAAGTTCAGCAAGGCCAAGTGCAAGGTCCTACATCTGGGTCAGGGCAATCCCAAGCACAAATACAGGCTCGGCAGAGAATGGATCGAGAGCAGCCCCGAGGAGAAGGACCTGGGGGTGCTGACTGATGAGAAGCTCAACATGAGTCGGCAATGCACGATCGCAGCCCAGAAAGCCAACCGCATCCTGGGCTGCATCAAAAGAAGCGTGGCCAGCACATCAAGGGAGGTGATTCTTCCCCTCTTCTCTGCTGTCCTGAGACCACACCTGGAGTACTGCATCCAGCTGTGGAGCCCCCAGCATAGGAAAGACACGGACCTGTTGGAGCAGGTCCAGAGGAGGGCCACAAAGATGATCAGCGGGCTGGAGCACCTCTCCTATGAGGACAGGGTGAGAGAGTTGGGGTTGTTCAGCCTGGAGAAAAGAAGGTTCCAGGAGACCTTATAGTGTCTTTCCAGTACTTAAAGGGGGCCTAGAGGAAAGATGGGGAGGGACTCTTTATCAGGGACTGCAGTGATAGGACGAGGGGTAACAGTTTTAAACTGAAAGAGGGTAGATTTAGATTAGATATTAGGAAGAAATCCTTTACTGGGAGGGTGGTGAGGCACTGGGACAGGTTGCCCAGAGAAGTTGTGGATGCCCCATCCCTGGAAGTGTTCAAGGCCAGGTTGGATGGGGCTTTGAGCAACGTGATCTAGTGGAAGGTGTCCTTGACCATGGCAGGGGGGTTGTAACTATATAATCCTTAATGTTCCTTCCAACCCAAACCATTCTATGATTCTATGGTAATTTAGTCTTTCTCTCCTCTGCAGAATACTTGTGTGTAAATTCACTTCAGTGTGACAGACTGCATTCAAACAAGAACTTAATTATAATGAAGAATAATGAGCAATCACGGTACATTTTCAGTGAGAACACCTCTGATGAGGTGCTACCAAAACATATGAAAACAAAAGCAAAAAAGAAACCATCAACTTCTCTTTAGCCAGCTAACCCTGTAAGAAAGAGCAATAAAAATCCTAATTGCTATAATCATTGAATCTTAACCATTTACTGAAATCATAGATTATTACAATGAGAAAAGCATAAGAGGAACAGTAGTAATTGCCTGGGTTTCTGTTACGCAAGCAGCTACCACCGGTGATTTGGAGTCACAGGAGGTGACAGTCAGGGTGAGCAAGTCAAACGAAAACGCTTAGGAGTTATTATGCAATGCAGGAGACAAGGGGTAAGAGAGAAGGCATGCAAAAAGGGTGTGTTCCTCCTGTTATTTTAACCCCTAGAGCAATGAAAAGTACAGCGCAAATGAAAAGTAAAGCCTCTAGTCATTTGCATACCTCAAACTAAGTCTCAATGCAAACTCTAAGTATCACAATATTAAAATATAACCGTGAAGCATATTTTTGCTGGCTGGAAGTTACTATAATTAATAATAATAATAATAATAATAATTCAGTGTTACGCTTACATGGACAAATCCTCTCTTCAATTAGAGCACCTACCAGATGAGCCAAAGTGTTTTTCATCAAGAGTTCCCAAGCATCCAATTCAAATGAGTATTTCTATGTCCCAACTCTCTACTATTCCAGCAGAGTTTCTAACCGCAACAAATGAAGAAGTGTAATTTTTTTTGTGGCTTAACATTTATTTTCAAGCTCTTCCTGGTTTAATAAATTAGTCTCTTTTTTTACCAATGTATTGAATAATTACTGCTTTATCTGCTGACGTTGGCACGGTGAGCAAGTGAAACATATACTTACAGAAAGCAGCTATATAAATATTCACATTTGTGATGCTATTAAGAAATGTTACCAGTGGAAATCAAATTTAAGAATGCTTCCAGGTGCAGACAGATCTTTTCTTTCTGCCTTCCCCTGCCCTCCGTACCCCGAGGCGTCTGAAAGCCCAACGGGGTCCCTGGTTTCCCAGACTGCCCCTGAGTAGTGTCTTCTCTCCCTTCTAGGAAGAGCAGGAGGACTTCAGGGAGGACGTGCGGCTGGAAACAGCAGCACACCTTGGCTGGCTGCTACACATGGGTTTTTGATGGCAGGCTGAGGAGATGTGTGACCTCACACAACTCCCAAATGCTGTATCTCATAAAGAAAGTGAGGCACTCAGCCCTACTGCTGCATTGCCAATATTTGGGGGATTTTATTCATTTGGTTCTTTTCATACTCACCTACAAGCTTTGCTGTGCAGAGCCTATCCCCCCAAGGCTCAGTGGGACGTAAGAATGTGCATATGGCTCCTATTTCACCTGCGAGGGAGTCTTGGTGCATGAAATTTTGGGGCACGTCCACATGCCTTCCAGCCTGGAGTCAGTGCACAGAGGCAGGTGGGAGCCTGAACGGACCCAGCAAAAGATTGCCTGCACCTACTCACCCAGATGTACCCATCAGCTTCAGCAGCAGACTGAAGCTTGCCAATGCTTATTTGTTGCAAATGCTGAAATCTACTGTTTGATAAAAACTTGAGATGAAGCTCTTCAAAAGTTGTTCACATTTTTAATCATATTTGAGCCCATATGAACTTAAAAGGAGAGCTATGGACAACACTTTGATCAAATTCACTCTAAGTGTAGTTGTCAAAAAAAAAAAAAAAAAAAAAAGATAATTGCCCCTGCTTTTCCCAGTAGCTTGTATTGAGCTTTGGAAATTAATACCACCAATTTTTTAGAGGACTGATTCTATTTTTACAAAGGCCATGGGATGAGAAGGGGAAAGAGCAAAAATAGCAAGAGTACTACTACTGTTAAGTGACCCCTAATGATTAATCATAAATGTATGAGTACAATTTCCTTTTCATCCTGTTTGCTGAGAAAAGCAAGAAAGGATAGCTCAGCATACAGTCAGAACTTTTCACATGCCATTTCTAAAGACAAGGCAAGACAAGATTTATCAGAGCTGTCTTTTTTTTTTCCACCAAATCAATATAGCTGGAAAAGAACAAGTCCTCCCCTCCATTCTGAAAAGCAGGTTTCTCGGGTCGCATTTAGCTCTGTGACGGTTGCATCTGTTGCAGACCAGGGAGATAAAGGTGCCGGGCAGCCCCCTGCACTTTGAACTCTGCACCTGGGGAGCACCCTGCGTAGTTAAGGTCTATGCGCTGGTAAGCCTACCTCAATCAGGGGGAGGACTGCACTCAGCATCCCTACCCCAGCAGACGTCAAAACCAAGCACATTCTTGTACTGTGCAAGTTCAAGAAAAGGATGAGCTATCCAGACCACCTTTTACATCGTGTTGGGCAGGCTCCAGCTTCCCGTAAGGTCGGTGAAGCACCAGTACGCCTATAGCAGCAGATTAAAAGGCTCCCAGAGAGGTTATGAGGTTTGTGAAGTGATACGTGGAGTGGGAGAGGTAGAAAGAGAAGCTGAATTTCCCATCCCTATCAATGTGCTGTGCTGTTGGGACAAGGGCTGGGACTCCTTTCACCTCACCACAGCTAATGGGATAACCTGGGCATGGGTTACGCTAGGAGGAGGTGGGCTGGAAGGGACGAGAGAGGGTCCCTGGGAGGGCAACTCACTCATCCTAGGATAGGTTTCTAAAGCAAGGGGATGAATCCGACGGTCCTATTCCAGTCCTGATCTCAGTTGAGCTTAAGGCTTGCTATTTATGGCTATGAGTGGCTTCCCTTGAAATGCCCTCGCTCTCCTCAACTGGGTGGACTCTGGCAGTCCTCTCCAGCCCTCTCCGGTCCTCATCGCTGCCGGTGGGACAGCTCAGCTACTCAGCCACTGCACAATACCACCTGCAACACCGAGGTGGCTGGGGCAGATGTTGAGCTAGCCATGAGCACCAGGCTGTAAACTGCAGCAAACCAGTAGCTGTGATGAAAGGCATCGAACTCCACCCACAGCAGGACAAGGAATCACAGCAACAAGGTGGGCAAAATGAGCGAAACAATGCACTGAAGTAAGCTCTGCGGCTTGCGAATCAGGCCCTGCTGATAGCCACAGCTGCGTGAGATGAGTTCCCCTCAAGATGACCTGGCACCTACTTGCTAGAGCAAGAGCTTTGTGGAGAGACATTTTAAACATTTATTTAGGAGCTTCTACCATAAACGGATATCTGAGAAGCAACGAAACTTAATGGAAACAGCCAAACTACATTCCTACAGTCTTTCCTGCAAAAGACTGAGTGAAATGTGTGTAGAGATTGACTCATCATAAACTGAATAGCAGATGTGGAAGACAATGATGGGGGGGTCAAACCGCTGGGTGAAGTGACATCAGTGGACGCAGATGCAGAAGCTAACGCTTGCCTTCCTGTTGTGGAGCTCAGAGTCCCATGACACACGACATATCGTGATGTCAACATAGGAAATAATTTTTATACTCTAAAGGTAATTGTTTCAAGAGATTTTGGCTTCTGGAAAATAAAATGCATGTGATACGCTATATGACAAACATGCTTTCTACACACTTAGGAGTTCCAGTACACTTCTTCACAGTGCCCTAATTATTAGTAATCTCAGGTGTTTTAGGTACAAATGACACTGACGTTCCCAGGAAAGAGCAAAGGCAGTCTTCCCCCGCTGTCCCCAGCTGCTCTGCAGCGCTGGCACTGCCAACACTTGGTGAGGTCTCCACCACAGTTTGAAGGCACACAAGCCCCCATCCTACCAAGCAGCGTCCAGCTCCTGCTGCGATGGCTGGACCCGGCAGCCGCGATTACAGTGGTGCTTCCAGCAGCAGAGCGGAGGCAGTCCAGGACACCCCTCAGCCAAGGCAAAGGGGTGTGAACAGCTGTCTGCTCAGTTAATTACTGCTGGTTTGTGCCTTACCAGGGGAACACCCCAGCCTGGATCCCAGGAAACTGCTACTGAAGGAGACAGGGCAGAAGAGAGAAATGCCATACTGGAGTAAGATGCAAAAGGCTGTAAACTGGCAGATATCGTGTATAACTTTAACAAAGGGCAATTTTCATTCTTATTCTTTTAAATACAGAACTTCTCACAGGACACCCTGAGGACATTGGCATCTCAAGTATGTTTTGGCCCAGGATTAGAAAAATATGGTACCTGAACCAAGAAAGCAGCTTTTAGTGAACTGTTCCTCAAGGGCTGATATTATTCAACACGTGTGGATTAATATGTATGTAAAACAAAAGTGCAAAGGCACTAGAACAAAGAACTGGAGAGAGAAACTACAGGAGGGCACTGCAAAGCCATGCAGGATGGCAAGCTATATTTAGCAGACATGAAAGAAACCTCATCTTTCTTGTGGACTCTAGATACTCTGGAAGTATTCACTAAGGACAGGCATTTAAGTGTCACTGGGGAGAGCACATGAAAAAAGCTAGAGGTTTCCAGTTTTAAAAAACTAAAGAACTTTTTGTTCCTGATTGCTCTTTGCCCTGTTATGTCACTATTTTGTATTTACAATGCCACAGCCTTTTGTCATGCAGAATGCAGTAAAAATGACAAATAAGGCTGCCTGGCAACACACTGAAATACCACAAAATGGGTTAGGAAGGAGCAAGGTTTAGTTTGAATAAGAACCAGCTTAAGCTATTAGCAAATATAAGAGCAGCTCTGTCTGTTGGAACGAGTTGTCCCCCTTCTCTAGGAGCATCATCTGACCATGCTCTATTCACCTTCTTGTATCTCCAATACCCTGCTCTGAGCTGACTCCTAAGTCCCCCGATTTATTATTTTCTCTGCTCACATTTTACTTCTCAAGACCCATCCCCGTTTCACATATTTCTTGACTTTAACTGGAAGAGGCTCAGGAAAGGATCAAAACACCTAGGCTTACACTGGTACAGACAACCCCTTCCCCCCACCCAGCCCACAAGGGGCCTCATTCCCATCTTGGATGTGCATAAGTAAGAGAAACAACAAGACAACCAGAGACAGCTAGCACTCATTTTTATGTATATGCTTTTAAAAGCAACTTTCTCTTCCCTAACAACATCCATTCTTCCTCATTGCTAGTTTTGTATAAAAGCAACTAAACACAAAAAAGTGAAGAATCTCTGCACACCTCTACTAAGTCTGATTACTCTTCCATCTATAGTCATATAATAGATACTGCTAATGCTATTAGAAATCCACCTAGGAAACCAATTCAGCATTAATATGTAGATACCAAGCACACATGTCAGACCTGCAAGTTAACACATTCGTAGAACTGATCTGATATTGCTGATATCTCATGGCAAATATTCTCAGTAGGTTACAATCATACATTTTAAACAATAATTTTAAATTAAGGTGCTTAGGTATAACAAAAGGCTAAATCCCCCAAATCTGAATACCCATCCTTCTGCAATCGCTAACTCAGGTAGTGAAAGCGCAGCAACAAAAACCCTTTCAATTGCACAGCACGCACTCCAACCCCATGCACAACCACCACCACCAAAAAATAATCTAAAAATACAACCAGGGAACAGGCATTAGGATATAGGAAGTACTTCCTCTCCACCGAGGCTTTTGTTAGCATTTTCACAAGGATCCTTTTCTGAGGAGCTTGAAGCAGGAACTGATTGCTTTCACACTGAGCACACTTAGGAAAAAACCTTTGCATTTTTACTTTTTTTTGGTGCGTCTGCTCTTACTCAGGTTACAAACAATTCTTTAATCTCCCTGCGCCAAACAGAGGCTTTTTGGAAATTCACTGTTAACTCTTTCACACGGCACATAGCATCAGGAAGATAACCCTGGACATTAAATGGCTTTCCGATTTTTGGTCACCCTTCCTGGGTAAGGTCAGGCTAAGTGGTCCTGCTGCATTCTTTTGTCTAAACCCCTTTCCACAACAAAGAACACCCCCCCCCCCCGAAGAAAGCCAGAGCCCAGGAGCAGTCCCAGCCCCTCCGCAACAAAACCAGCCCGGCACAGGGGCTGCCCCAAACCCCCCCCAGAAGCAGCACAACCCGCAGCGCCCGGGTGACCCCAAACCGATTTCAAACCAGACCGAGCAAAGCTGTCAGGCTGCGGGAAGTTATTTAGGGCTGGCTGTCAGAAGGGATCCAGAAGCAACCACCAGCTAACATTTGCCCTTCCCAGAACTGGGGAACAGAGTCACACCATGACCAAAACCCACAAGGTCACCATACGGCTCCTGTTATCCCTCCTTCGGGGGCTTTTTCCATAGTGCTTTGGGACCGCTTCTCGATGCGTGTGTTTTGCAGTGACTTTCCCGAGCCGTGTTTGCATTTTGTCTGCTGAAACCACCAAAGCAAGCAGGCTGCCGAGATGGGCTCGGCGCCCCGGCGGTACCAGTCCATTTGCACTCACCTCAGCTTCTCCTCATGTGACCCGGGCAGTCCCACGCTATCAGGGCGATCCCGTCTCCTCCTGTACAGACCTGAATGTGACAACTCTTTCAGCTGCAAGGCCGTCATATTTCTCTACCTGGGTTGTTTTTTTTGTTGTTTTGTGGTTTTTTTTTGAAGGGGGAAGGAGGTGGGGGGTGGGGAGGGTGTTTTTGGCTGTGGGTTGGGTTTCTCTTTCTCCCCTCTGCCTCTTCTAGATGTTGCTGCCAAGATGCCTGGAGAGAAGAGGCTGGGCGGCGTGTCGGCACACCTGCGTCCCGACCGAGCGACCAACCTCTGCAGGCAGGGCAGGCAGGCGGCCGCTGCTGGGCTTCCTGTTTCTCATAGGTACACACCCTCCCGAAGGGCACCACATTTCCTTTATCACTCCGTCACACCTAAAGGGATGTCTGCCACAAGCTCACCGGCTTTCTGCTAACTCCCGCCGGCCGCCCTCGAGAAGAGCCACTCTGGGGGTGTGCGATGGCTGCGAGGAGCTACACATCTCCAGGGCTGATACGAGCTGTTAACTCTTTCCCGCTGCGATTTATGATGAAAAGAAAGTCATTAGCGCTATGAAAATGCAGAGCTGCTCAAGCACGTCAGCAAACCCTGACAGGGAGACGAACGCGGCAAAGTGCGCGGCAAAGTAACTTCAGCTGAAATGCTCTTTCGCTTGTCAGAAACAGCTCTTTTCCACGCATCTTGAGAATCAGAAGAAAACCACGATGTTTCTTTCTTCCTGCTCTCAGCTATCAAAACACAACCACCCTGACTATTTGTCACATTTTGTAGTGATGGAGTGTCCTGTGTAATTGTAAAACAGGAATGAAAGTGCTTAAGGTTTCCTGTAAGACAGGAAGGTGACTAGCAGGGATTCGCGAGCTCTGTGTCTCATCTCAGTAGTATTTTAGTAATAAAACTCCCTATTTCAACTCAAAAGGAGGCTTCAAAAAAGCTTACCACTTTTCGAAATATTTTTACGACTTCTTTGACATTACCCTTGGCACGTATAAACAAAAACTTAATTCAGAGTTTTTACTTCTGTGTTGAGAGTTTGGGGGGGGGGGTTAAATGAACTTGCATTTAATAAAAGACAAGAAATCTAACAATTTGTAAGGACTGTTTTGACTAGGATAGGAAACAAGTTCTATGTGGTACAAATCTCACAGTTCATTATTAAAGTGTTTATTTTGTAGAGGAATACATACAAGAGAGAATTTGTGAATGCCTGTAACAGAGAAAAGCGCAGCATATGTAATACTCATTATGTCACTTGACACCAATCTGGTCAGGATTACCAGACTGAACACAAGCACAGTATTTTATACAATACTACCAATGTGTTTCAGCCTGGAATGTCATCAACATATAATATAAAACACCACACAATGGAAAAATAACAGAAATTATTTTGGAAAAGGAATCACATAACATGCCAAATAGATAATGGTTGGAGAAATTCAAAGTGATTTATATGATGTTAGAAGGCTGCATACACTGAAACATCATCAACAAGAGTTACACATCTGAGCTCCTGTCCTCAGAAAATAAGGGAGAACAGTCATGATATTTGCCTAAACATGCCGCATTCCAGTTTCAAAACAAGTATTTTAAATTGTTTCTCAATACGCAGTAGGATAAGCTTAAACATAATTAAATGCCAATTCCCTGCAGTCAGTCAATCGGCGATTCAATGAAAAGTTAATGCTGAGTGGAGGTGAAGGACGGCAGATGACAGATGTCCATGGCATGGCAGCTTTTATACATTAACAGCAGCTTTTATACATTACCAACAGTTTTTACTGTGCTTTAAATATCGGTGTACCAATGATTTATCTTTGTCCAAACAATCAGTTTTAGATTAATAATAATAAGCTAAAAAGTGAAGACAGAGTAGATTTTTTGCTGTAAAAAGCTCTGCAAACTAATGAAATGGAACTATTACTATTACTAATTGTTCCTAAATTTTTATTCACTACAGTAGCAGTCTCTTCAGTGCATACTGAATACTTTTGTATTAATCATGATCTGAGTCTATCAAAAATTAAAGGACCACTCTTCACCCACTTTGCTGCAAGTTGCATTAATGTGAAGTACATAGCATTAAAATTCATGTTTATCTGCACGAGCTGCTGGGCTTGGACAGCCTATGGTACAACGGCTTTTACTAAAATGTACTTGGAAACCACAGCTGCACCAAACCAGTAATATTAAAATTTAAAATCAACGCCACCAGACAGAGCATGTAAATTTAAAGAATACAGGAAGTCCAGACACAAAAATGCATTGTTGGTTGTCGGGATCAAGTCCACCTCAATATAAAGAGGGCAAGGTGCTCAGTTGTTTTTTTAATAGAGCTGGGAGTCAGCTCCACAGCATCAATTTTTCAGTGGCTTCTTCAGCAAACTCTAACAGGGGTCTAAGCTGAGTTAGAAAAGACTTTCTTGGAGGACTTGAGGACAAGCTGAAAGCTTTCTACATGAGCAAATCCAAACCGGACTCCTTTTCTGCCCTGTGGGATCCTCCACCAATCCTCATGAGAGATTTCAAATCTGAAATTACTCAAACAGCCAAATCCTGAGTTCTGAGTATCACACACATGTTGTAGGGGCATTTTTTTGAGAGATGTTGGAAAATGCAAATGATATTTCTCCACTAACCCGCTTAAAGGTTGCCAGAAAGCAGCTCAGACGGGTCTCGCTCTGCAGGTAGAAGGACTTCCCCAGCGAGTGCCTCCTGCTCCCCACACCTCCTTTTACCTTCCAGTCCCTATCTGCTGTTTATAATTCCTTTTTTAAGAGATTACATTCTTCTTGCGTGGGACGGGGCCGCTTGGACCTTTTGCATTCCGTCAGAATTTTTGAGGACTGGCCAAGCTACCACAGCTTTTCTTATTGCCAGTAACACGCAGCCTTCTTTTATGTCCTGTCCTTTGAAGGTTCACCCTTCATTTTCCAGTGCGTGCCTCTTCACTCGTGCAACCGACCTTCCTTCCGCCCCCAGACAAAGCTAACATTGCTACTGCAATCTGATGGATAAGCATGGTATTATCGGTATTTTTTTAGAGGAAAACACTCACCTATGTTTAAGCAGGCAAAAGGTGGAACCTAGGCAGAAACTATGCAGTCCTTCATTCATCCCAAGCAATAAATAACTTTTTATTACGCGGGACAAGGCTCATGCTTGAGTTTTCATTGCTGTCCTACAAAACACTCATCTTGATACACCAGGCCTGAAGTGCTCTCTCTTTAATTTCTGTGAAAGTACTGTTGTTCTGGTGACGGTAGGTATTCAGCAGAATTTTGCCATTTAAAATTTTTTTAAGACAGACAGGTTATGTCTGGTTACTTTTCACTATGTTCAAAGAGATGTGAACGGTAATCCATGATGCTGGAAACCACGTCACTGAATTTACAAATAACAAAAAACGCTAAGTACTTCAAATTCATTTCTTCATGACTCTGTGTTTACAGAGAACACACATTAACTATAGAAACCAGAAAAAACAAAGTTTTAGCTCTCTCATTCCATGCAGAGAAGCCTTTATCGATGTGACTGATCTTTTTTCCGCTCCAGTGGCACGTTCTCGTTTTCTTTTTTTTTTTTAAACTTTGAAGAAACCACCAAATTTCAATTAAATTTAGTTGAACATTTTCAAAATGATAGAAAAAGCTGTTTTCAGGGCAGTATGAATGGTCAAAAAAATATCTGAAGAGCATTATAAGAACAGTATAGGATTGCTCGTAGCATACACACAGTTAAAAGGTGGCTGTCGTGGGGGAGCACATTTCTCCATCCCCCATAGCTCACCGAGCTTATCACTGGGATGAGTCTCCAGAGGAACGTGTCCAAGAGCGTTGGTGTTCTACTGTTGCTCACAAGGTCTGGAAGAAAAACACTCTTTAAAGCCAAGGAAAAGGCTTGTATGTCAGCGGGAATGCAGAGGACTAGCTGGAGCAAGTGAAGGAAGGTGGAAATAACCTGTCCAGCAGTTTTGCAAGAACCCCCGAAGCGCCCAACTGATGTGCCGACCGCAAATGAAGCTTTATGCTTCCCTGAATTAGGCTGTTGAGGCAAGTCCCCACAGACTGGTTTAGGCATCAAGGAATAGGTCCCTGCTAGGGCAGGCGGTGATAAAAGGAAATGAGCAGAGAGAAATCAAGCCACAAATCTAAGGACACGAACCTTGGAAAAAAAAAAAAAATTAAAAGCTTCACGGGAGCCTAAATTGTTGATTCAAGAAGTTAAATAATTAACTAATTACACGTTTCCTTCGTTGTCTAATGTGACTCCAACACCTGTTTTGATGTTTCTTGCCCTGTTCCACATAGCGATCAATCAGTCCTGAAGCATGCATATTTAATCTGCAGATTAGGCTATGTACTCAGGCACTTGAACTATCCACATGGATGCTGCAAAGCAGCGCTAATGGATTTATGTCCATTCTCCAGCTGACCATGCACGTTTGCTGCAATTTAACGGTAGTTGCTGGGGTTTTTTTAAACCTCTTTTATGGATGCATGTCCCTGCCATACAATGTAAAGTAAAAAAAACTACACGATGGTGTGCTCAACATCCTTCAGAGCAGCAGCGTACTCAACCCACCAAAGTCCTTTGGGATTTGCGGGGGCAGAGGCAAGGCGGTGGGCTGCGCTGTGAGCGTGGGGGTCCCTCCTCCCCCTGGCGGTACCAAAGGCATCTCCACCTCCACCACAGGTGGCCCCTGAGGTGTCAGTGAGGCAAGGCTGAGATCCCTGCTCTCGTTCCAACTCTTCTATTCCAGTAATAATAAAAAAAAATATAAAAGCAAGCATGGGAAAATCTGTCTACCCGAGCGTGGAGCAAGGTCTTTCGGCTGCCTCCTCCGAGCTCTCTGCACACACTGCCCCATGAATTCCTAAAACTTAGCAAAAAAAAAACCGCGAAGGGCACACTTCTCCAGCAAGTGGAATCCTACTTTGGCTGAGCTTTACAATACCGCCCTCTACTGGGTAAACGCTGCCTTATTTCTCAGTGCCAGTATTTCTCTCTACAGCCAGAGGGAGGTATGGAGTAACCCGCATGTGCTTTAATAATTCAGACCGGGGCCAAGTTGAGAGCAGAGAGGACTGACAGATCAGAGGCTGAAGATGCAGTTTAGCATTACAGCTAGAAGTTAATCAGTGCAGGATCAATGCATGAGCAGGCGTGCAAAGAAGAAACCGTGTCACACAGCATGAATCAGTTTTGTCCTGCCATTTGTACGTAAGCGTCTTTAAAAATAGAGTGATAAACAAGTCAGCAAGCAGCTGAAGCTTTAAGATGGGTACAATTACTCATATGGACCCTGATCTCCATGGGATAAACATCTTAAAAAAGAGAAAAGAAAAAAAACCCCAACACCAAAAAGATGGGGGAAAGCAGGGTTTAAAGACAGCAAACTCAGAGTTTAGATTAATCTTCATAGCCTAGAACATATGGAAAAATACAAGCAAATCCTGATCTCCATTTCTAGGTATGGGACCTTCCCTTCAGAATAATTTTTACTGTCTTGGAATTAAAAGCCTCTTCCCAAAAGAGATTTTCAAACCCATTCAGAAATATACTTCTTACATTTAAGCACTTCGTTTATGACACATGAAAAATTCTGAAAAAGAAGACTGAAAAGTCTTACCTTTAAACAAGTTCACTTCTGCTTGCACCCTACTACTGTAGATATATCCAGGATGTTTACTTTACTGTAATCGGATAAAATGCCTTTGGAAATGGGCATAAAAAGCACCTGGTGCCAGCTGGCTTACCGGGTGACTAACAGTTCCCCAGTAGACGTTACCAAAGGCTGAGGAAGCCTCCAAGAAAAAAAAAAGAAGGAAAAAAAAAAACAAAACCCAAAAAAACCCCCAAAACCAAAGACAGAAGCAGAAGCTGAAAACGAGTGGCAAGTGAAGGAAACTGCCCAGAGAGCTGCTGCCCCAGATTACCTGGGGAATTACCTGCTCTGACGGCCGGGTTTGTGCCCTGAAAGCCAGCGAGCCCTTCCAGGGCTGCAGAAAGGCCAACTGAGCCGTTCCAGATGGGCAACTGCTGAGACCTGGCTTTGCTGGAGAGTTAGTGGGAGACCTCAAAACAGGCCCCAGACTGACCCTGCCCTTTCACTGAAGGAACAGGAGTATTAGGAAGTCTACATTTTTCTCCAAAACACCCCTCATCAAGGGTAAATAAATGTGAACAAAAACCACAGCAGCCCATAAACTGCTTCCTCTGTTGACTGTCCAGCAATTTTCTCCTGGCTCCTTTGTCTTCCATCTCACAAATAATTTTCAAATTACTAACACTACAAGCAGAGAAAGAAAAGCCTCTCTCTCATCAAGGTTTTGTGTTCTTTACACCGAAATGAAATAAAACTGCTAAGGACAGAAGATGGCACGCTCCCCTTGCGAAGGATGGAAGAGGTGCCGGTGACCCTGACAATGTGCACATGCTTGAAGGCCCCACCACCTCATGACACACAGCCAAATATGACCACCAAAGCAGTAGATGACGCTACTTTATGACTGCAAGTGCTGCGGTTTTAGGACAACCCACCCCTGGGCTCCCAAGAGGGTATCGGAGCCTTTGAATGCTGCTGATGATAAGAAGAACGATGAGCTGAATGGCAAGGGATGGTGAATTTAACAGTCAGGAAGAAGCAACGATCCTGGCTGTATGTTTGTGAACACACCATACAGCCACCTCACACAGTCCCTACTGCACAAAAAATAAGGCAGGGGAAATACATTACAAAGGAAAGGAAAGGACAACGGGGGCACAGAGAAAAGACCTGAGATAGCGCAGGAGACCAGACATACTGAAAAGTGGTCCTATACCCACATTTCCAAGATAGGTAAAAAGCAATCGTTCCCTAGAGATGATCACCTTTAAAAAGTCAGAGACTAGCAGTATGATGGTCTAAACCAGAGTATATGAAGTAACTCACGTGTCTAGAAAAATAAAGCTGCATACACGTAAACACTTAAGAAACACAGGCAAGGTGCAATTTTCAACCACTCAAAAAAATCTTAATTTTTGTGTATACATTTTGTTTTCAAAGGTATTAAAACTTGTAATCTGTATCCATGCAGAAAAATCCATACTGAGAAAGAAATCCACAGTGCTAAGGAAATGAAACTAATTAATCCTGGAAACTCAGAATAACGTAAAACAGAAACACTCACCCCCCCTTCCCTTAACGCTACAAAAATTACTTTTGGATTCAGCACAAAAAATAAAAATACTATCTCATATGGATTTTTCATAATATTTTAAAGCACATGAAAAACACACTTAAGGTTCTTAAATTAGAGCAAAAGCCTTAAACCCAAAAAGCACAGCTGCCCTACCATAAAAGGTTTCCTTTACTGGAAAAGTGACTGGCTTCTGAATATAAAGACTCCCTCAAATTCTAACAGAAGTGACACAATTTCTGTAACCAGTGGGACAAAACTATTCCTTCCACTGGAATTACACTTTAGGGTTCAATTACTCCATCGCAGTGTTCTCTTCGTCAGCCACTGCCAATTACCACATTGCTCAAAAAAACCTGTCACGAAGGGGTTATCTTCACACCGACCACAAATCATCTGTTCTAGGTGGGAACAAAATAGCGTCCCTAAAAACACTCCAGATAAGCAACAGATAAAAAACTACTGGGAATACCAGGATACCTCTACACATTTCAGGAACGATGAAAGACTTCGCTCAAAGCTCTGTTACCGTTGCTGCTTGCTTTTAGTAGCAGTAAACCCCAGCAAACAAAACTATGATGCATCCTCTTCCTAACTCCATTTATCACCGTTCCCATGCATGGCTTCTGCTTGTAAGAATTTCCCTGCGAAGGACTAAAAGACCATACAATTCATTGCCAGGCTGTCAGCTTGGAAAGCAGGATAACATGCACTCAGGCAGACGCGACAGCCAGACCCTCAGCCCAAGCGACTGGGTGCGTACTCACGGGCAGGGTGTAGTCTCGCTGGCAGCAAGTTTGCAATGAGCAAGCAGCCTTTCCCATATATAGCTTTACATTGAATACTCACTGTTTGCATGTTTTCCCCGTGGTTATTACTGGCGGTTGTGATAAAATTAAAAAAAAAAAAACAACAGTGACTTAGCAAACCACTTCCTTCTTTCACCCTGTAAAAATTTGACACTGTAAAGAAGAGGACAAATCCATCAAAGTTCAAGAGTTTGGCTCCAGAAATTGTGTCATGCCAACTCTCCATCCCAAAACCACCAAGGACAGAGAAGAAAGCAAATGCTCCACCCACAGAAAAGGCTATAGCTTTAGATATACCATCGGTATTTTTAAAATTACATAAGTACAAAACCCTGGAGAGGGAACAGCCAACAGCTGTAGATCTGCTTCTCGAGATCACTCGGGTGTTTTCATCTTACAAATTGTCTGATATTCCATGGACTGAAGACGATTGTGACAACTTCAGTCCCTCCAGAGCTAGAGCTTAACTTGTGGCTTTTTAACACTGTTATTCTGGGGACAAAGAGAGAAGGAACAGGCAACAACTCTGCACATAACTCCAGGCGTCGCAACGAGTGTGACAGGGTCCCAGGTCCCCTACCTGGGAAGAGCAACCCCTGGAGTCACCGGTGAGCAGTGACAAGCAGTGCAGGGCCAAGCACCTCTGCCAATGCCAAGGGGAGAGGGAAGACCCTCTCTCCCCACCCTCCCACCTGCTGAGAAAGGAGGAATACCCTCTGTTTTTCTTCTTTTCTGAGACGAAGGCAGCCAGTTTCACCCTCCATCTCCTGCAACACCACTGCTGTCTCTGGCAACCTCAGTACAGGCCAAGGACTAACCAGGAACAGGAAATAACCACCGCTTTCTGGAGCAGGTTAGGGTGATCAACCTGCACAACCAAAGAAGAGTTGAGCTGCATCTCCTTCTGTGGACAGAGGCCCGAACTCAGTTTTCCTAAAGCAACTTGAATCCCTTGCACGCCTCTTCCAAGGCCCCAGGCAGTCCTTTGCAGGTTAAAGCAGCAATACCCTCAAACCCAACAATGTTCCCACAGCCACTTGCGACACAATCAGAGGTCTATCAAGCAGACCCTAAAACCTTGCTCACCGCCAGTGGTGGGGACAGAGGAACGGTGCCAATCTGCCCATCAGCATTTTCCACTGTGCACTCTTAATAACGTGCCTTTTGGCCTGCTACTGGTTACAGAGAAAAATTTATGAAGATGTGGTTTTCATATATTGTGCAATCCATTTAGAGGTAACTTTCTTCCACTGAAGTAGTAGCCTGGACAGCACCAAACAATTTTTTAAGGTTTAATATTTTCTAATCACAAGTATCTAACGCGCCCAACACTATTTTACCACTCATTGACAGTAATGGTTACAAAGTATGCTTGTAGAGTTTATAAAGGAGTTCAAGAAAATTGCTATTTTTTCCTTGGTGATTCAGAAGAGTATTTATTAATTTGTCTGTTTACGGACAGACATAATTAAAAAAAAATACATCACGTGGAAACATGACTACTTGCCCTCCAAGTTCCCAAGCTGCGAAACTGAGTAGGGCCAGCCCTAGCTCTACAGGCAGCATTTAATGGAGAAACTGATGTGCTGCTTTCAGACAGGGCATTTGTGCTGGCATTTGACAGCGACCCTGAAGGCAATACGGAAATCTTCTCTATTGAGAAATTTAAAACTGTACTTAGTGCACTGTAGTGTAGTTATCTGCAATATTCAGTGCATCTTGGTGATGTCTGGTGCACAATACCTTGCCTTCTTACAAGATTTTTGGCAGACAATGCACATGCTTTCACCATATACACCAAAGCTGTACCAAAAGAGCCTCGATTTGCTTTCCCTTCTCCACCATGTCTCTCTACGTCCTGCTTCTTGCTCCTTCTATTTCTGTCTTCAGGCCACTTAACATTATCACTAACCTTTTTTTCTGGACAAATTAACAATGTAAGTTATCTTTCCAAGCTGCTGTTTCCCATAACGCCACATAGTGCTTCCTCATTTGAACTTCTTATCTCTTCCTGAGAAGGCCCTTCAAGTACAAAAACAGCAGCAAAGTTGTATTCAACTTATCACTGGACAGTTACTAACCTAGGAGAAAGAATGCACTACAGCTTTGTCTCTCAAAATAACGTGGCAAATGTCAAGGTAAGAGCAGTTTGTTCTCAAGGATGAAGAAAATCACAATAAACCAGTTGCCGTATAGAATGAAGAAAGGTCTTGCTTGGTATTGCAATGCATGTTATTTCATATATTGCTCATATGCCAGCAGTTCCACTTTTATAGGAAGGAAGGACAGTTGGTTGATTCATGATGACTGTAAAAGCTGCAAGACTTCAAAGAGAATGCCAATAAGCATCTGTTAAAAGGGAACTGGGAAAACAAGCATTAACTCTTCAATTAACACTTCTTAAAGCACGTTTGAGTCATTTATTAACCAGTTTGGCCTGCTTAAACTATGTTTTTCAGTTTTGTTCACTTTGCAGTAGTTGGCCCTATTGCTCCACCAACCCATTTTCCAAAAGAGCTGTGCAAGAAGAAAACTTGTGAACAAAATTACGACTGAGGGGAGCAGGGCAAGGCCAATCCCATGGAGACCATGCTCACTGTCTCACAGACCATGCACTGCCAGATCACTGCGGTCTGCGGTTACCCAGACTGGGCGTTAGGGGAAGTGCAGCGCCGAGCCACATGAACAGCTCTAGACAAAGTCACACGGTCCAGCCAAGCCCATCAGCTTGGTCCTGGCGCCAGGGCTTCTAGCACCGGCCAAAGATGGGATCAGCAGCCATGGCTCTGTGGTGATGATGAAGCTCCCGAGGTAGAGGAGAGGGGCTGGACCTGAGCTAGGCATGAAATTGCACCAGTGTTGTCCAGGCAAAGGTTGACCATGAGAGGGAACCATTGTTCCAGACACACATTTCCCATACTAATTTTCTTTGCTGCTTTAGCAGGCCACCATGAACCAGAACAGCAGCACATGGGTGGAGACAGATCCCCAGGGCTGCTCCAGGATGCTCAATGCTCTGCGGCTCCTGGCCAGGTCTGTGTCCTTCTCCCCGCTTCAGGCAGCTTGGGTAACCCTCCGCAAGGGGATGTGCACTGCCAGGAGCTGGCGGAGAAGCCAGACAGTCACACCCTGCAGCGGCCTGCCCCGCCACCCCCTGAGATCACCATTCCTGGAGCAAAATAAGCAGAAGGAAACACGTACTCATGTCTCAGCCGTTCCAGTTTGCTGAGGGTGTACACACAGGGTGACCGAGCTTGATGGAGGAACTCACTGCCACCAAAAGGGCAAAGTCTAGTTCCTTCTCTCTCNCTCTCCTTTAGGCCATCTCTTGCTCTCACAAGAGCCCTCTCCCAGCTGCCACAGCCTGCCAGACCAGCAGAAGACTGGGTTTTTTTTTTTGGGGGAGGGGGGGTGGGGTGGTGAATTCAGCCGGTGGAGAGCATGGGACCAGCGAGCGCCGTACCCAGCACAAGGGAGCGAGATGCCAGAAGCCCCTCTCCACTGCAGCAAACAGGAGATGTTCCCTCAGTGTGGGCGCCCCGTGCTGGGACAAGGCGTGCAGGACCGGCCGGCGCATCCCCTCCGGCCAGATTTGG
>VZSZ01008165.1:278209-316284 GCA_013398815.1 Ibidorhyncha struthersii
GAAATAGGTCTGTTGGCGCCTTCGAGTAGGAAAGGCGGGAGGGGCGGGGTCGGACATTTCCCGCGGCGTTACCTGGAGCCCGTGCTGGCTATTTATGTATTTATTTAATTTATTTGTTTCCCCGGAGCAGAAGATTGCTGTCGAAACAACTGCGAGCGTTTTCACGCTTTCTGGGGCGGGGTTGCGCGGTGCGGTGTGTTTCCCACCCAGAGAGCGGCCGTCGGGCGCCGCGCGCGTTTGGGCGGGTGGTTACCGCACAGCGAGGTGCCGTTGTTAATCAACACGTTTAAAAATTTCAGCAGTACTCACGAGGAACGGCGTGGCAAGAGGCCGGCACCTCGCTCGGCTTCAGCTGCCTTTTTTTTTTGGTTTTTAGAATAATAATAAACAGGAATAAGTAACCTTCAGGCCCAGAGCTGCCCCAGCTGAGGGCGGAGGCCCGGCTTCGCTTGGAGAGAAGCGATCTGCTTCCAAACCGCGCAAGTTTTGGAGACTGACGGATGAACGAAGAGAGCGTTACAGAAAATGCAGGATCGCTAAGCAGTCTCTATCACCACCCGTTTCTGTTCTCGTTATCGGAACAAGGAAGTGGCGCGGTGAAACGGAAAATGCAAATGTTTGACTGCCGGGACGAAGGAGGTCTGGGTATGGCTCCAAGACGACCATACGTTAAGCCAGTGAGAAGCGGCGTAGGCGGGTGCAAGCGAGTACACATCGGAAAGTAATTCCGGCTAGGTGTGCATGCAGTACATCTACTTGGGTATCCATTAGGACCAGGAAAAAAATGTAAGCTTTCAGCAGTGTAATTCACAAAAGGTATTTGATCGATATGCCCCAGGCACGGTTCTGGACAGAACTACAGCTGTGAAAACACTGAGACGTCAGACTGTTGGCTTTTTCTTTGTTTGTGTGTGTTTGCTCCTTGGCACAGTTTGGTTTTGGTTGCCAAGTTTAGGAATCCAAACATAACAAAATGTTGGCATCACAGGAAATCAATTTCTGTACAAAGAGGGAAATAAAGGATATGGCTGGAAAAGGGAAGGGATGCCAGAAGAGGGGGAGATGACTCTTTCCCTCTACTCGGCACTGGTGAGGCCACACCTGGAGTGCTGGGTCCAATGCTGGGCTCCTCACTACAAGACATGGACATACTGGAGAAAGTCCAACAGGTGGCCACTAAGATGACTAAGGGACTGGAGCGTCTCTGCTGTGACGACAGACCAAGAGAGCTGGGACTGCGCAGCGTGGAGAAGAGAAGGCTCAGGGGCATCTTATCAATTAATATAAACACCTGAAAAGGAAGGGTGCAAAGAAGACAGAGCCAGGCTCTTTTCAGTGGTGCCCAGTGACCGGACCAGGGGTAGTGGGCACAAACTGAAACACAGGAGGTTCCCTCTGAACATCAGGAAACACTTTTTTACTGCAAGGGTGAATCAGCGCTGGCACGGGTTGCCTGGGGAGGTTCTGGAGTCTCCAGCCTTGGAGATACGCAGAAGGCACATGGACGTGGCCCTGGGCAACCTGCTCCAGGTGGCCCTGCTTGAGCAGGGAGGTTGGACAAGGTCACCTCCAGAGGTGCCTGCCAACCTCAGCCAGTCTGTGATTCTGTTCAAGAATGAAAATGAAGCAGACCCATGCCCCCCCCCCCAAAAATACCCCAAACCCAAAACACCCACTCATTGTAATGAGTCTGCCAGCAGAGCTTCCTTCTAAGTAAGTACTCATTCTGTGCCAGCTGAAGGTAATAGTACCCTTTTGGTTTTTTTCTAATCAACTTTGGGCAGTCTGCCATTACTTGGAGGCAGCTTCATGAACGTCTTTAATTAACCTCAGTTTGGCCACAAGGATGTCAGGGTCTCTCCTGTTGCCTGTCCCCCTGGAGAGCTGAGCCCGGCGGAAGAGCAGCACCTCCGACCGGCACAGCTTGGAACAGGGGGGAGGTGGCTGGACAGGCGCGCCACTACCAGGGCAGCAAACTCCAAAACAGTAAACTCTGGAGATAATTAACAGGCAGGGCCTGCCAGCAAGCGCAGCCGTTACGGGCCTTCCTTTAGAGAGCACGTTAATAGGTTTAATGGCGAGTGAATTGCACCATGTGCAGTTTTCCAGTGCTTTTAAAGATGACATCCCTGGAGCCTAGCTAGCAATATAATCTCAGAGTAGCAAAGGCATTCACAGAGAGCGGCAGAGCCTCCCCCAAACCCGCACGTGTGCCAAACGCTAAGTACTAGCAGCTTTTGGAAACACCGTACCAAGGAAAGCCGGGAATTGAGTTTCACAGATCGCCTCCCTAGGCTCTGTGCGCTTTACAGCAAGTTTGCGCCTTGGCTTTGGGCTCTCATTTAAATTTTTGGTGTGTCTCGCTGTACAACAGAAATCACAACTCTTAATTGTTACTAATTCTCCATTACATAGCATTAGAGCATGCCGGCAGTCTAATTAACTTCTAAAATTCAGTCCAGAATACTTAGACAAACAATTTAGTAGGATTCACAAACACACCACAAACTCAGAAGAAAAAAAAAAAAATCACTCCTTCCAGTCCAGTATAATGAAAAGCTGTGGTTGTTTTCTTCTGCTGCAGTTTTTCAAAAAATATGGTAATCTGCCTACAAACCCATCACAAAGTTAAACATTTTACTGCTAATGCACTTGGCATGGGGAGGAGAATTGCCATTATCCCCAGCAGACGAGTGAGGAAACAGAGACGGAAAAATTGAAATTAAATTCACAAAGGAAGCATGTGGCAAAGCAGGGACTTTGGACTCCGTGTCTCCAGAGCAGCATATTAATCACAAAATTAATGTTGGTTTTTTTTTTTTCCCTCCCATCTCTGCCTCCTAGACTAGAGCAAAAAGGAGTTTTAAGTAGACAAGCTTTTGATGTTCTGTTTCCAGAGCACTTCCATCATTGTTAAAATGCCGCCGTATAGTACCGTGTCTGGCAGGGGTGTGGAAGCGACAGCACAGAACCCGTATCTATTCAGAGCTGTACACATTATCAGCTTTGCTGACACCAAGTCCGTTATTGCAGGCTTGGGGAAGAAGTGAGAAAGGAAAGGTTATGGGGGAGGTGAGAAAATGGCTGCTTGGTGAAAGAATTTGACTGCCTGTCTCCCATCACCAATGTCAGCCTCTTTACACCAAGTTCTTTTTCATTTCCAGAAAAAGCGTTTTACAGTTTTGCCACAGTGATACGAGAAGACTCGAATAAGTAACTTCCACCTGTTGTATTGTAGATACTCGCTGTAGCTTCTGCTTTCTCCCAGAACTTCATGCAAGTGCAGATGGTATATTCTTCCTCACGTTGTGATTGACTCCGAGAGCCTGTTAACACGGCAGCCCCGGGGGTTGTTTACCTTAATATAACCAATGGATTTCAACTGTAAACGGTTGTCAGTGTTCGTGTCATACCTCCAAAGCTATGAAGTCAAAGCAACAGCAAAGGCATCTTTGACCATTTAAATATGAATGATTTTTGAACACAAGGTGCCCAGCTAAGCATTCCTCGTGAAACCTTTAATAAATTCACAAGTAACAAATTATTTAGGTTTCACATTCTTAGCATTAATAATTTTTCAAAACTCAGTTGTAGAAACAAGTTTTGACCACTATTTGATCTCCATAAAAATCTTCGCTATTTTTTAATATATGTATATGCTTACTCAGAATACTAACAGACTTATTTTAGTGATCGTTCTGACATCCTTATAAAAGGAAAGCAAAATTTCCACTTCATGCATTTTAGACGTGCCTGGTATATTTGGCTTCACCTTTTCTTGGGAGATGGAAGGAGATAGTGCAAGAACAGGGTTACAACTTTTATACATCCATCTCCAAACCCTGCAAAATTGATCATTAAAATTCCACATTTAGCAGCATAAATTTGTGTTTCATGACAAGGTCAGTAATTGGACGGACACATTAATGGCTAATAAAGCTTATGGCAGCACTGCGAAACAGGTACTTTAAAAAGTAACTTAATGACTTCTGGCGATCATGGTATTATTCCCACATTTTTATTTAAGCTTGTATGCCACTTGCATTTAACAGAGGAATATGGAGATTTGTCCACAGCAATGTTTATTGTTAGTGATACTTTCAAAAGAGTTAAGGCATCGATTCCAAACTGAAAGCTTAGTCTACATCAGTAGATAAAGCTATAAAAATAGTTAAGTTAATAAACAGAAAGGATGACTGTGTATCAGACTATTCTCATTATGCTCCACCTATCATAAAAAATAAATCTCTCCTTAAGTCACCCCAAATTCCTAACCCACCCATCAGAAATTGTTTTTCAAAGCAATCTCTGTTCCACTGCAGAAGGTAGGGAATGAATCTGATGGCAAATCCTGCTGACAGACCCCGTCCTTCTCTACGGCATATGGACCATATTGTAGCACAAGCATCCCTAGCCATTACAAGATCAGTGGTATCACCATTAGTTAAAAAAAAAAAAAAAAAAAGAGTCAGTGCTTAATAACAACAGTTTGATGCAGCCAGTTAGTTACCTGTTTATTATTTTGTATGGTTAATCGGAAGTTTTTGCTAATGCCAGTATTCTGATGTCCTCCGAAGCGGGGAAGCATAGTTCTGTCAGGCACCACAGAAGTCAGTCAAATACCTTGGGGTAATTAGATGGGGGGGAAACAAGTTCCAGCCCGCGGTAATTTAAGTCTGTCATTTTTCTATTTTAAGCTTTTTTTGCATTGCAATTTCCAGCCTCCACAGAACCTTGCAAAACCTATTGTTAGCTTTTCTGTGCTTTCCGAAAATCCTCCTCCTGCAAGAAAAGTATGATACATCTGTTATCCCCCACCGCTCTGCGAACAACTGGTTTAACCAGCTTCCAAGGGAAAGACTGGTGGGGAACTAGGGTGGGGAGAGAGAACCACCGCATGGACAACAGAGGCTGTTTAAGTTTTTATTGCCTCCAGCTGCTTCTCTTTCCACTCTTCCAGAGGCTGTAGCCCTCTGCTTGTGGAGCGGAGTGACACTCGTCTATCCCTCTGCAAAGGCTGGCAGCTTCACCTAGATCGCTGCAGCTGCAGGTTTAAGTCAACGCTGTGACTACTCACGAGAGGAACATTAACTAGTCTGTATAAATATTTGGATGCTACAAGCCGAAAAGACACTACTTGGGTAAAAGCTTTTTTTCTGGAGTTCTGTAATGGTTTCCATGTTTTTTACTTTTGAGATGTTCTGCTTGCTGCAAAGGGCAAAAGATCCAAGAATTAATATGTACCTCCACTCCGGAAACGGTCTGAGTGTTCTCAGAACAAGCTTCGATTTTCAAGCAATAAAGCTTCCAGATGAAACAATAAAAAACTTCTTAAAGCCTATACTCATATACAGCTGCTATCCAATGTCTATCAATTTAAAACACTTTCAAAGGCCATTCTAAAAGGACTGGAACTGTGCCCATGCCCAAAATAGCACATTGGCTTTTACGCCGGCTACCGTTACCTTAGCATCTTAAGAAGCCTATAGGCAATTCAACTAACAGCAAAAATAATAAATGATTCACTAATACCAAAGTGGATTTAATTGTTGGAGCAGTAACTGATGGACATTTTTCCACTTTGTTTTACTATCCTCGGTCTTTATTATTCAGTCCAGCCTTGGTCCTCAGGATGAGCCTGAGGAACACAGGACAGGACAGGAAGTTCTTGTACCTAAGATGCACCTAATCCTTGCAAGACAAGATGATAAATTTTAGATCAAATTCAGTTTGAAGAGTAGTCAGTTATTTCCCTTCCCCTAAGCGTATATACATGTATGCGAAAGCTGTTAGGAGTTGACTTTAAATATCGGGCTGACCCATATACCCATTTGCGGTGTCAACTTCTTTTTGCACCTTATGATCCCCTCCCTGACCACACATTTGTATAAGCGTAGTCTAACAAAAAAATGGATGGCAAGAAGATAAACAGACCAGGCTCTCACTTAAATCAACAAACAAACCACCTCTTCATCCATACAGCATCTAATCTTTGCGCTAGGACAGCCATGCAGATACAGAAAAACTAGCACAGGGAATCAGGAAAGAGGTCACTATGTCCACTTCAAAGTGGAGTGCTATTTGGAAGGATGCTGGTTTATAAGGTGGGTCGTACTTAAAATAAAAATACGAAATGCAGTCTTCCTAACAAGCACATCAATGCCTTCTGCATCTCTCCTCTCCCAGATACCATCAGATTGCTGATGACAATCTAGTAACACACATGAAGTAATTTAAATGGGGCTTTTTTGAAAAGTTGATTTTTTTTTTTTCCTTAAAAGCACCCTACAACAAACCAAATTCCTTCCCTCTTCAATTCATGCAGAAGTATCCATCACTGTTACTGTGTTCCAAACTAAAGACTGCGGCTACTATACCAGAGCCATAAAATCATCACTTTAATACTCCAGTAAACATCCCCTTGTTTTTTACCCTGCATCCAAGTAGCATTTTCTCAGGTAAGAACAGGCATTCAGAGAAAAAGAAAGGCACTCCGTTGAGTAAAGGTGAATTTTATTGAAGCAATGGCCACATGAAAAGGCCATCAAAGACATATTTCCAACCAAAACATTTCTCTATTCAGACTAGCAATTCTGAAATTACTACAATAAATATATTTTTTTACCTCTTCATACATTTGGTTTCTCAGCTTGTGGGTGGTAACTGCTATTTGCAAGGCTCCTAAGGGAGGTATTTTCACAGTACCAGTAAAAGTAGAACTATCAGGTAGTTGAGGAAGCGTTGGTGCACCAGGTGAAGCCAAGACATAAGCCAAATGAAGCACAGGTGGTTAAGCTGCTTTCAAAGCCACTTAGTACAAACTAAGGAGAGTTTTTAAATACTCCAACAATTCCAGGATATATTGTCTGTTATCAAAGCAAAAGGATGGAGAGCGATAGCCAAATGAAGATTTAAATTTAGAAAATAATCTAACAGTGTATTCTCTCAATTATGCTTTGGGGAAGGAGGGTCACAAAAGAAAAAAGCAACTCTGCTCTTCCACGTATCACTTCTAACATGGGTTCCCTTTGGCCATGCTGAACCCCAAATCCAGCTGGCCACATCTGCACTACAGCCTGACACGTTCTGGTCTTCCTGTCTTTCAACCGGAGCACGTTTCACTTGCACACATGAGCTTCCCTTCTGGGTAAAGGGAACATGAAAGGCATATAACTCGTTTCTAAGTCAGCATAGGTAAAGTTAGTTAAAAATTCAGCCGCAGTGCACGCTCAGGCCTAGTAACTCTGACTCACTCCCATTTTTTGTTTTTAATTAATATATACTCTGTATAGTGACAGTAGAGTCTCTTTTTTATTATGCCCTCCTTAGGCTTGGGCTCAAGGCAGGCTGATAGAAGAGTAAAATTTGGTCCTAAGCTTGTAAACTCTTTGGGCAGGGGTTACATTTTCTGGGAAACATGCTAACAAGTATGGCACTGTAAAGAAAACAAACAAACAAAAGAACCAGAAAGCAAAGTCAGCACAGTGCTCTTCCAAAAAAGAACACCACAGTTTATCAAGAAGCAGCAGTACTAGTTAAAACTTTAAATTGCTTTTTGAAAGCAGATCACAGCTACAATGCTGTACATTACAAATGCAAATATATGACATATAAAAAGTTTTCTATGCAAAATAATCCTGCTTCTAGTCCACATTCTTCTATGCCATTTACTGCAAGTGTATATTAAACTTTGATATATTTGCTTACAGACAGTTTATTGCCACAAAGGTAAGTTCTGGCAATCTTAGCAACAGAACACAATTTAGTAGCAGTTATTAAAATATTTTTTACATTAATTAAGATCTAAATCTTCCATTGTAAAAAAAAAAAGTAATGCAAAGTTGTCCACTACATTCATAAGTACAATACTTGAGTTTTACTAAAAACAGTGAGCATGCAACTCAGACTTGAAAGAAGTCGATAAGCAACTGGTATTTGAGCCAGTGATATATGTTACTTGCATACATTCATTCACAGTTTACAATGTTAAATAACCTACAGTTCTGAAATATGTGCATTTTAAAAGGAACTTGTCACAGCTCTTTAGCGATAGCTGAGCAGACATCGTGCAGAAGAGACTAAATCAGGTCAGCTGAAAACTGAGTTTGAACTAAGTAAGACAAAGTCCTACCCTTCCACTCATGTGCTTCCATTGTTAAAAATCACAGCAGGAGAATGACTTGCACTTATTTTTATGCATATTTCAAATCTTTTCCTGTTGCTCTATTTTGGCATTATTTTGAGTGACATTAACCAAATCCAACTGTGAATAAGGAGTTAGAATTCAACACCCAAGATCTGGAACAAACAGTGAATGTTGAAGATACTGTAATCATTTCAAAAGCAAATGCAAGAAAGCCTGAACGTAGCCTCATGTTTGCTATCTACATTTTCAAGCTACAGACGCCTAAAAGACTCATCCCCATGCTATTATTTATCGTTTGTGTGATCTGAAAGTCCACAGACAATGTTTTCATTGGTAGCACAAACCGTAACTATTCCAGTTAAAACACATAGCAAAGGGGGGAAGGGAAAGGGAAAAAAAAAAAAAAAAACAAAAGAAACCACCACCACCAAAAAAAATTTTGATGCTAAAGACTGTGGAAAGGAGTTGAAGTATTTAAATAAAGCCTGTTGGCTTTGTTGATTGTGTACTGAAATATATACAAGAAGCAAAAAATTAAACCAAAAGCAGTTACTAAACAGTTTATTCTCAATGTGTGCTGCCTTTCTGCTGTTCTTTTGTCCAGATTAACCTCAGCCCTGAATAAAGCAATATTAAAGGAATAAGCATCACTTCCTCAGGGCCTCAACTAAGATAGGAAAGGAAGAATACTATTTAGTATTGGTATGTATGCCAGGGAATGATTCTCTGTAAAAGAGCACAAAGAGCATGAAAATATGAGTGAAAGACATGGAAAAACTCTGGCTGAAATGTAAGCAGGGTTGAAAAACGTGTGCACACATTTTAATAACTTACAAATAAATTAAGATGGTGAAAGGCAGCATGGACTAGAAAGGGGAAAAGAAGACTGAAGCTAAAAAAAAAAAAAAAAAAAAGGTGCTGTGTTGATAATAGAAGTAGCAATTCTATGTCAGAGATTTTTATTTTTGAAGGAAACCAAACATTCTGTTGAATAACCTGGAACAGAGATTATGTCATCTGTGCAAAAGATTTGTGCAAATGATGTGTACAGAGAAGCGAGAGAACAGTATAACATTTTCAGCCATTAGAACATTTAAAAGATTAATTGATTGGCAAAAGCTCTGTCCTTTTCTCTCAGAAGTTACTACCTACGGACTCAGATTCTTCCTTTAGTGTCTTCAATATGACTCAGTCAGTATGAGTAATCTTTTCATCTAAGTACAGACATCACTACAGTAATGAAACACTTCTTCCTGGTCTTGAACACAAACTTCCAACCTCAGAGTAAAAAGCCATAGCTTAAGCCCTTCCTCCCAAAGCTTCAGCTCAGTTATGACCTCTGATTCTTGGAGTGCTATCCCAAGACTTCCACAGATGCCATTAATCTCTACTACAGTACCACACACCAGATATGACAAGCATTCTATTTCATATAGTTCTAGGCACCCTGTACATTTTGGGCACTGTTCCCTTCATATTTACAATCCAGCTTTTGCAAAAAAAAAAACAAAAAACAAAACAACCCCACAACAAACAAAAGCAAAAAAACCCACCAAGACTAAAATTTGAGTCAAGTCAAAGCAGAAAATGCCATTTCTGTTTCTTAATGATCTTACATTTTGTAAGCATCACCAGAGAGAAAATAGCTCCATTTTAATTACTTCAACGTGCAGGGAATAACACTAACCATATAGATTAGCAAGCTGATAAAAATATGTGAAAGAAACTGTAAACACTTTAAAAGTCTAAAGTCTAGTTATTCCAGTTACTATATTAGATCAAGTTTTTAAATCAGTATCAAAAGAACCGTCACAGGTTTGTCAAATTCTGTTTCCAAGCAATTTGCAATTAATTTGTCACTTATTATACTTCTGATCATCAGCCTTAACATTTACAAGAGGAATCGTTCACTGCTGTCAGAGCATAATATAGGACAGTCTCTCAGAGCTACTGAGGGCTTCTTTTTTAGAAGAGCCTAAAAAGCTGGATATAACACACAGAAATAAAATCCTGTAGTTCACTGCTACAACACCAACAGATTATTCTTCTACATTAAGATTTCTTTCTTTGCAACTGTGGAATGTGTTTAAAGATTCAGCGTTTTCACTGTTTCATCGAAGTCCCGACCAGCTGTGGAGGTATGAAGCCCACCCAGAGGGCCGTGAGGTACTCTCTTCCTCACCTGAAGAAGAAAGAATAACATACTTTAAACTAAGTTTATTACGTTATACATTGCATCATTTGGTTACATGACCTTGTTTCCCCCCAAACCTCTGCCCTTTTTAAATGCTAGTCTCATAAACTTGTTGAGGAGGTAACATTCAATATTCACTCTTGGGTTGCCATAGATGCATTCATGGATTTTATCACCAAGTCCACTTTACTTTGGGTACTTAAGGATGTTTTAGAGAAGCCATTTATCACCTTTCTCCAGAAAAATCCAATCAGTGTTCAGTAGAGTGCCAGAACAACAGCAAAATGCTTAATTTACTTATCTTTCCAAATGCAAAGCCTATCGTGGAATGCAGTACTTTGCCACTTCCCTCATTCGTGTGATTTTGTTCACAACTTTTAAGTGCTTATACATATACATGGTACTTAGTGTTTATATTACTTTTAAAATAAAGTATAGGTCAGTTGCTAATGAAGTACAAGCAGCTGCAGGTTGTTATTGAGAAGTGACAATACCTTAAAAACTGTTTCTAAGGGGACAGTTTCTCAAACAGAGCATTTAAAGCAGAGCCAGAACACTATTACACAATTAGCTCTTGGGTTAATTTCTTGCAATGGCTTAACTCTTTTTCTTTCCTTCCCTAGTTACTTTAATTCTTAAACAAAATTCATATTTTCTTGAAGAGATTTTAAAAGTTAATATACTGAAACTAACATTAGATCTGCAGTACTGCATTGAGAGGACCACTTTAATTATCTTTTTAGAACATCTGCCAATAAAGCAATAATTTATAGTAGCCTGTATTTTAAGGTCACTTTGACAGAAACCTCTACTCACAACATGAACACAGTAAATTTTTACAACTTACTATCGTCTTCCTAAAACACGTATGTTTCAGAAGAAATTATATTTTACCTTACTTTTCTTTATATTTTGGGGTATTTGTTCTGTTTTCTGAAAACAGAATAGTAACTTCCCAACAGAGCAAAACAGTGTTAGTGCTAGCTCACTGGCATTATTTTCCACAGAGGTCTACATAAAAAGAAAGCACAGAACTTTAGTTGTCTTTTTTTTCCCCCACTTTTCCTTTTTTTGTGACAATGTTTTGAACACCACCTACCTTGGGCGATTGCAACTAGCTTCCCCTTCTCTTCAGGGCTGAGCTGTAACATGGTGTCTATTACTGGGAGCAGCCTTTCTTTCTCGCTTCCTGATTTTAGAAATATGAACTGCAACAGAACATTCTTCAAGTATTCTAGATTAGCCACAGATTTTTCTCTCTCTTGATTTCTTTCCAATCTTCTTATTTCATTCTTAAGAAGCTGCAGATAAGGGAAAAAAATATGCAATGTTGTTTGCTTCATATAATGAGCAATTGGACAAGGGTTTTTTGAAGAACTAAAAAATGAATTATGCAGCTTCCTTCAAAAAGAACAATGTGTGCATAGCAACATATTCTGGACAAAAATCCAGTGAAACTTGAACACTGATAATGTTGTCCAGAAATAGACTCTTATTGATCAAAAATAACCTTTTTTGATAAAATCTGTGCAGTAGTTATAATGATATACCGTACTAACTATTCAATGTCAGTGATAAAGAGTTGAATAGTTAAATAAGCAATGTGGATCAAAGATCTGACAATATCATCATTCATCAAGAAACGTTTTATAAAAGAAAGCTTAGCATGTTTAGAGAGTATGCTAACTTCAAAAATGCTTTCAGAAATTTCAGGGAATTACAATCAAATCAAACCAAACTCTGAGTACATGTATCTCTAAACATGCATCTTCTAACTTAAGAGAGCTAAAAGGGGTTACAGGAAGAGAAACCTGACAATGCTTCCGTTGGGATTTACTGCTTTTATTTAAGTGAACACAGTAAAGGCACTTTACTAAACATTAAACTTCCACACTCTTGAGGTTTTCTTTTGTAGCAGCTTTTACTCTCCCCCCTGCCCCCAACTAGAAACCATGGGGAAAAAAAAACAAAAAACTAAAGTAAACTCTGGAAGCACTAAATTAGTCCTGTGGAATAAAAGCCCTTCCAAAATTAAGTTTTGCATCACCAAATTTTTACAGACTGGGATTTTCTGAAACACACTTGGTGTTAAACATTTGGTGTAGTAAACAGGCCATAGAAATTAGAGCTGTCCCCATATTTCCTGCATGTCTGCTAACCTTTATTTGTTCCATTAGGATTGCATTGGTTGCTTCTGATTCACGAAGTAATTCGTTCAAGTGATCAGCGCTCTTCGCAGTTGTGTTTAGTTTCTGAATCAGTTCATCCTTGGTGAGTTCTGTTTGCCACTGGGATGGTTCTGCAATTAATTGGAAAAGAAAACTGAGAAAAGGAAAAAGCACTTTCCTCTATAGTAACCTAGCATTAGGACTTAATTAATGTAGTTTCTTAGAAACAAAACTGATGCAAAGTCAGACTGCAAAATTAACAGGCATCACTGCTGCCGCTGCATGCTTGCTTTGTGATCTATTTTTGTATATATAAGTGTATTAGAACAGGATTGGCAAATCAGTTCTAAGTACGTCAAGATACATGGTTTTAGTTTACCCTTGGTTTCCTACCCATAGATGGACATTTTCAACTGTTCTCCACAAAGGGTTCAGTAGACTTTTAGAACGTGATTAGAAGCTACTGTATATTTTTCTACTGTTTTGGGGGGGCTATTAGAACATTGTTCTTCATGCTGGCTTTCATTTTCCTAGAAAAAACTATGAATAAATTCCTGTTCTAATAAGCCACATGAAGATGAACAGGCATTTTATCCTTTCATTAACGAGAGTTAAATCAGCACTTAATCGTTTCTAGTGGAGACTAGTCCAGAATACAAGAAGTTGTGTAACTATTCACTGACTCGCTCATCCAGTCTTTTTCTTTTAGAAAGTCACAAATACGACGTCTTTAAATCACTAAAACCTGTAGCAATGTTTTATTATTACTCCTTACTCAAGGACAAAACTCCTACAGAAATTCATGATAGTCTAAATTCAGTGGCACTTAAGTAGACTTGTGCCTTGCAACTAAAAGCATGAAAACACAACTTTCCCAGAATTTTGAGGGCACAAACTTCTGCAACTTAGGCAAGTGCTTCAAAAAGCCACATGTTTTACCTACCAAGTTTTGCTTCCGGGGAGTTCAGAAGTTGTTCCAAGGAGGGTATATAGGTGCTGGCTGAAGAGACAGACTCTGTGTCCGTTGTTTCCATACCTTCTCCCTCTTCCCTAGCTATAGTGTGCACATCGAGAACAGGAAGGTCAGTGTTTCGCCGTTCTCTTAAGTTCTTCATTGCTGGATTTGAAACAGCTGAACCTGAAAGATACTTACTGATGTTTGTCATCAGAATGAAATTGGTAGGGCTATTTCATAGGTGTGACTGTCTCAAATTGGAGGGCAGTACATAAAATAGTCATCAAAAAGCATGGGGAGAAAAGGGAGAAAGCCAGATACACACGTAACATTTATTATAGAAAATATAGCCTTTCACCTCCAAGTGACCATTCCAATCAAATCCTGTTTCTAAATCCAAACTTGATTGGCAAGTTTTACTTCAGTGACTATGAAACCTTCATGCAACTCTCCTTGAAGATGTGCTGTAGCTATGACAAAAGTGTCAAATGTTTGTAATGCAAAACTGAATTAGCTTTTCTTTCAACCAGTCCTGCGGGTTCTGTTTTAATACTGTGTGCACTGTCCTGGTGCTTCAGAAACACATGGAAAGAGTAACTTCTTAAACTGTTACTGCTGCTTGGCAAACACCTGACTACATTCTAATTAGTAACTTTACAGATACAAAAATAGCACTTGAGCTTGAACACAGTAAAATCCTAAATTAGAAGAACGATCAAATAACAAGTATAGCAACAACAAACATTGTTAAAACAGCTTTCAGTACGCTTTTCTTTAGCTTTACCCCTCATACTGAAGGCAGAGGTTCAGTATGATCCAAAATCTAAGACAAACTGATAGGAAGAACACTGAATATTTACAAAGTATTTCCCTCCACCTGTTCACCAATGCAGGTGCTGCAGAAGAGATAACATTGATGCAGATTCTAGAACATAACAGAATAGTTCCAGCTGGAAGGAACCTACAGATCATCTAGTCCAACCACCTGACTTCAGGGCTGACCAACAAGTTAAAAGCATATTATTAAGGGCATTGTCCAAATGCCTGTTAAACACTGGCAGGCATGGGGCATCCACTGCCCCTCTAGGAAGCTCGTTCCTGCGTTTGACCACCCTCTTGGTAAAGAAATGCTTCCTAATGTCCAGTCTAAACCTCCCCTGGCACAGCTTTGAGCCATTCCCATGAGTCCTGTCACTGGGTACCAGGGAGAAGAGCTCAGCACCTCTCTCTCCGCTTCCCCTTCTCAGGAAGCTGCGGAGAGCCACGAGGTCACCCCTCAGCCTCCTTTCCTCCAAACTAGACAAACCCAAAGCCCTTAGCTGCTCCTCACAGGACATGCCTTCCAGCTCTTTCACCAGCTTTGTTGCCCTTCTCTGGACACAGTCAAGTACCTTAAGATTCTGAAGGGACAGTTAATAGCAATGACATGTTCCTTACTTGGTATCAGTGGATTGCTGCAGCATGCTGCAAACTCTCCAGAAAAAGTTTCTGGTGTATTACAGAACCACACACCATAAGCATGTTTTAGATTTAGACTCAGGGACACAAATTTGTACCTAACCCAAGAAAACCTGGTGTTATGACTGAAAATTACCTCTAGTGCTTGGTTCATTCCTGAGTTGGAAGAGCTGAGCTTCTACTCTGGACAGTTGCTGCTGAAGTGTCTCTACTGTCTTCCTGTGCTCTTCTTGCAGGTTCCTGACTTGATCTCTGAAATTGTTTCGGAGAGCTTCGTTCTGGGCTGTCAGCTGACTCAAAGTCTGGGCATGCTCTGTTTTCATGACCATATTCTCAGATTGTATTGTGCAGAGCCTGAAAACAGAGTATAGGCAAAACAGAAACAAACAGCAAAACAGTAATTTTTACATTTCAGAATTTTTAGAGTTTGAAGTACTTTTCAATTTTCATGTGTATGATTATCTTAGAATGACTGTGCAACTTGTTTCCATTTAAATTCCTCTTTTTACAGGGAAAACCTAAGACTGAGAAAGTTACACTTATTCCCTATCATATGAAGGCACTGTGCTATTATAAACTCTTGATTTCTATTTCAGAACACAAAATTCAGACATCTTTGGGAAAAAATGAAAGTATTAGAGACACTGGGGTCTAAACATTCTTAAATTCCAAAACTGCAACATGATTGTTTACAGTGTCATACAGGACATGTCACTTACCTTATACTCCACTTCCTTTAACATTTATGTACCAAACAGTTACGCAGGACTTCTGAAAACATAAGTTTTCAAGAAGCTAAGTTTAATTATTTTTTTTAAGCTTCAACTTCCAGTGTAAAAGAGGGTAAAAGAGTGTAGCTGCTAGCAAGAAAAATGTCAGTAATACATCAATTGTACTTGGTTTGGAGGCACTCCAGAAGCAAGACAAAACTGTCACATGCAATTAAACAAGTGCATGTATGGAAAGACTAAGCATAGGACTTGCCCTTATAAGCACACAAACTTAAATATAGCCAGAGTAGCAAAGAGCTAGTCTCTCTGGGTACAAAGGGAACCTACTGTGATATGGGTTGTTTCCAGAAAAATGCAGGACAACATAATTTATTTGATTACAATGAATCATCATGTGGCTATCAGGAATAGATAAAACAGTACAAAGATAGAGACAAGAAGTCAACAGTTCCTAATATTAAGCTGTAATTTCTAATGAATATTTCATGTGAACTTCTTTGTACCCTAAATACAAAAGACAAGAAAAGACCCTTTTTGAAGAGCTCAAGTATTAGGCACTTAGGTGTTTTTTCAAGAAGTGATGCAGATTAAAGGGATTGAATCTGAAAATATTGAAAATATATTGAAATATATTTGAAAATATTCAAAATATATTTTGAAAGAACTAGCAGATTAAGGTTGTGGCGAGCACAGACTTAGGAAAACCACACTTTCTGTAAGAAGGACACTTGGTGGGTGCAGGACTGGATATTTTGTCAGGGAAATTGTTTGCTCTGCCATTAACTACCTTATTTTTCTAATAGGAAACATCCACAGAGCGTCTAGCCCTGGTAGCCCCCAACATAAGAAGGACATGGACTTGTCAGAGTGAGTCCAAAGGAGGGCCATGAAGATGGTCAGAGGACTGGAGCACCTCTCCTATGAAGACAGGCTGAGAGAGTTGGGGTTGTTCAGCCTGGAGAAGATGAAGGCTCCGGGGAGACCTTATAGTGGCTTTCCAGTAATCAAAGGGGGCCTACAGGAAAGATGGGGAGGGAGTGTAGTGATAGGATGAGGGGTAATGGTTTCAAATTAAAAGAGGAAAGATTTAGATTAGATATTAAGAAGAAATTCTTTACTCTGAGTGTGGTGAGACACTGGAACAGGCTGCCCAGAGAAGTTGTGGAGGCCCCATCCCTGGAGGTGTTCAAGGCCAGGCTGGATGGGGCTCTGAGCAACCTGGTCTAGTGGAAGGTGTCCCTGCCCAGGGCACGGAGGTTGGAACTCGATGATCTTCAAGGTCCCTTCCAACTCTAACCGTTCTATGATTCTATGATAAAAATTCAGTTGAGCAGTCCAACACAAACATAGTGCTGAGTATTGGCCTTAAAAATAGTCAACGTGCTTAAAAAATCTGATAGTTAACAGGTAGCAAGCTTGCAGAAATCTCAGATTCCCTGATCAGCTATTTCATTTTCATTGCTGAAATTTCTGAAGACTGATGAAAAATAGCAAACAATCCTTCTGAAAATTCGTTTAACTTTCTCAACAGTTGTGCCCTTTCTTTGGCAAGTACAGTTATACGCCACTACAGGCATAGCTCTTAATGGCCACACAAAATGAAATATCTACATCTATTCATCAGCAGACCATACTTTTCACGGAGTTCTGCCTCTTTTGCAACAGTCTCTTGCAGCATCTTATTGTGTCTTTCCAGCAGGGTGTCGTGTTCAGACTGCAATGCCTGGAGTTCAGATGCGTTCATCTGTGAATTACGCTGAGCATCTTGCAGCTTAACTTTAAGTTGATCTATCACCATTTCCAACTGTTCTCTACAAGGGGAAAAAAAGAAATAAACAACATACATTTAAAAAGAATTATATTATTTCAGAAGCTGTATTATATCTACAACATTTTGGATAGCTGATCTAAATTGCTTATTTATTAAATAAATTGATACAGCACCATGATGAAAAAAAAAGTATCTCAGAATGTGACTGCAGCAGAAACAACTAGGAAAGTTCTGACTGTGTTTCAATATAGGTACAAACAGATTTATTTCATCTCATCCGAACTGTATGTAACTATTGGGGTAGAAAGTGCGACTGATACCACTTTCTACTTCAAGCTGGTTTGGAGGAATAAGCCAGAAGGAGAACAATATATGGGATGCAGATAAGGAGAAACAATTTCTTCTTAAAAGTGGTGGAAGATTTTTTTGTTTGTTTAGCAAATGCACATCCGTTCAATGAGACTGAATAACAACAGATAAACTCTGTTAGTCAGAAATAAATCAAAATCAGATATAGCAAGAGGAAAAAGTCTCACAGTCTCCTTTTATGCTTTCTGTACTTATATACATCTTCATTATCTCATGAACTGTATATTTCATTAACCCTTAAGAGTTGATACTTGTAAGTTATTTCTTTGAAAACTACATCATCTGGTTACTGCTTGATTACTTGTCCACTTTGTTCCAAGGTGACCCTTTTTCACAACAACCTAACAATACCAGAACTTTTAAAAATTCTGCAAAAAGGAGAAACAAAGAAATGCAACTCTTGCAGTTTGCTTGCTTCAAAGAAAAGAAGGGCTAGATGTATTTAAAAAAAAACCCAAAATACCATAAAACCAAACTTCTCTAACACAGCACAAGTCTCCCTCTGGTGGATTTTCGGCAGCAATTGCATGTACTCTTTTAAGATCTGTCTCAGAAATTACTTTTGACATCTCACACATAAATGCCCAGTCTGTCACCAAGGACAGCTATCAATAACTTATAAAAATAACTTACAGAAACTGATCTACTTTTGAAGTAGGTTCACACATTTTTCTGAAGTGAATCTGAGTTTACCTGTCTTACAGCTACACTTAAATGATTTTCAGGGAAGTTTTGGCAGTGTAACTCCCCCCCGCAAGTCTTTCCTCATATAACAGTTTATAAGACAGCAGTATTTCATAAATCTGAATTAATTGACAGCCAGAGCTTTACATACACTAAACCATTCCTTCCTGAAAAATTTCAAAGTGAGCTCAGCTGAACAATACCAATCTGCTCTTTTCTTCTTAATTGGAAATAGTACTTTGCTGCAATACTTTATATCAGAGAAAACGACGTGTCAAGTCTACACAGAAGATGCTGGCTAATTTCTGCTCATGAGAATCGTAAGAATCTTCCTAACACCTTACTTCTCCCTCTGACTGTAACAACAGGTAATCTACACAAAAAAATAAGCGTTAAAAAAGACAAATCAAGGAATTAGAAACTAACATAGTACCACCATGGTACTAACTGATGATCTTTCCTTTGTTTAAATAGGCAGAGCCACAGTTAGATTACAGATCAGATAATGTTTGTAGAAATAGAATTGTGTTTGGTTTTTTTAAAGCCAAAGTAACTGGAGGAACAAACTGCGTCCCTTCTGATATTTTCCTTATTGAAGCAAAGAGTTAAATAGCGGAACTCCCTTGTTGGTCAGAAATTAGCAAGGCAAACACGATAACTCAAGTATCAGTGTTTTTCTGTATGCATATAAAAATTTTAGTTTTACCTTTCCTGTTTGGCTCCCTCAGATTCAGTCTGAGAAGCAGATTTATTCTTTTGCTGTTTTAGAACATTATGAACACGGACTTTGTAGCTCTCGAATTCAGAAGTAACAGATGCTTGTTCAGCCTATAAGACAAAAAAAACATTAATAAGCTATGCTATTAACTATTGCTCCCTTATTTCTTTAAAGTGAAATGCATCTTACATTGACAAAAAATTATGAACCACCTGTTGCATTTTCTTATTTTGAATGGATAAATAAAATACTGACTACCATAACAGACCATGTTTCTTTAGACTTTAATTGAATATCATAAAACGTGAAACTCGAGAGACACTGATCTTCAACATATCAGTATTAAAAAAAAGAAAGAATACTTGCAAATTCAAAAATTGCATTCAACAGAGATTCACAAGCAAGGTGTTCTATCAAAACAGCTTTAAATGAAAGCAAAGGTGAAGGATAAAAAGGGATAATTCTGTTTTCCTTTTATACTACCCAGGTGAATAAAATCTAGTATGCCTTAAAGTTATGCATAATTTTGAGGATTTAAGTCAGTCTTGTAATGGTAATAAACAGCACAAGATATAATATTCTAGTTGATTGTAAGGCTGTTTGGTCTCCTCTTCTAAATTCAGCTGATACATGAGTTTCTGTGTACGTACAGAAAATTATCTCACAACATAGCAGCTTCATCCTTGACTGTACACTATACAGCAAGAATTATTCCCATCCTTCAAGTACTCATGTTGTATAGTCCTCTAAGAAAACACAGATGCAGGTTTTCATTCTTGGATCTTAGGAGAAGATCATGGATTCATTAGTCATCCTTGAGATGACTAAAATGCTCTCATCTCCAAGAGGAGGAGTTTGGAAAGTTTCTCTTCAGCTGAACTGGTGAGGGAAACTTCACAGTGCTGACCCTGGTTAGCCATTGCTCCAGCTTTTCTGGAGTCCGTAAGATTGCGGGCATTTTCTTTAAATGAATCCTTCTCTTTTCTTCCTGTCAAACTATGTGAGTTAGACTAATCATAAGTCTTCAGGTACACAGCCTTAAATGTCAGCATGACTTTTGCCTTCTAACCTATTATCTGCTTTGGTGTCCACCTTTCCTTTAGACAGAATTTTCCTTTGTTAATAACCTTGTATTAATACCTATTTTCTAGATATAGAGCACCTAAAGAGGAAGGCTACTCTTCCAGCAGCTTCAAGCCATGCCATTGTGGAAGATCTACACCCTTAATCGTTTCACAACATCAAGGAGCAAGCCACCATGGATAGGTACCGTAAATCCCTAGTTACGAAGAATGCATTTGTAAAACCATGATCCATATCTACCAGTACAACTCAGGCAAGCCTCCTGTAGCGGCAACCACAAAGTCTGTCCATTTCAGTTCATCTTTTTAAAATGTAGTTTTTTGATCAGCTGCGTTCACCTGTTACTTATCTACAGGATGCATACCTATCATACAAAAGGGCCATAGTGTGGAGCAGTAATCTCCACAAAGATAGTTTGAACATAAAGTCCTACTATATTCTGAATCTGTCTGACTCCAATGCAAACACTAGACTCCAGGAACAGCTAACACACTATCATAGGGACAAAAACACAGAAACAATAAAAACCTCAGCAATAGTGTCAGTTTCACATGTAGCTCAGCTGCCAATTAAGAAGCTGTTCATATAGCAGCATATTAAAAGGTGCTTGCAAATATACTTTTTCACATTTTTTTTAAAGTGGTAGCTGTGTTAACTGTTTTTGCATAGAGCAAATTATATTCCTTTTCTGTTTGTTCTTCCCTCCTTTTCTTTAAAGACTTCTTCCCCCTCCCCCTAAGTATGTATGTGCTGATCATCTTAAATGAACTCTGACTCCCCACTACCACAAGGTTTTCCCTACTGGAAATATAAGAGTGCAGTCCAGACGTTCCACCACAAGTGATACAACACAACAAGGACAGTCTCTGGCTTGTCCTCTATATAACTCAAATACATTAAGCACTGGGATAATTCCCAATTTATGACAGACAAAAAAACAAGACTGAAAAGATCCACAAAATATTTTCAGAGCAGCAGAGTGCAGTAAAACTTCCTTCTAAAGTCTCTGACATTACTTCTTCCACTGAAGTCCACTAAAGTACCTGGGCTGCTCTGCACTCTTCTTGCAAGGTTGCAATTTTTTGCTGGTAGGTACTCAAGGTACGCTGGTGTTGCTCTGAAGAAGTTCGCAGGTGTTCCTGAGCTTTATGCTTTTCTGATGTTAGTACAGCCACTTGAATCTGAAAAAGTCAGTTGAAAACTTCACTATGACAAAATTTTTTCTTCCCTCTCCAAGGTGATGTGCCACAGAGCACAGAAGATTCTACTACAGTAATTCCTGCATAGAACTGGTGAATATAAAATTACAATCCAACAAAAAATAGACATGGGTTACAATGTACTTAATTTTTTTTAAAAAAAGAAGTTTTTTAAAGAGAGAAATGAAGAGAAAGTAACAGTGGTGAAGTGGCAGCATTTAAGAAAGCCAATCCCTCTCCCTTTCTCTCCCTGCTACTTTTCATTACATTCAATTCCTATTCTGTTCAAACAACAAAATTTATACAGATGGCCAACACTTGAGATTTCCAATTATGATGTTGCATTCTTTTGTTTTTAAACTGAGCAACTTCCATTTTTATAGAACTGTTCTAAAACATATCCCAGTTAAAAGACTCAAATTACACAGTCCTCTTTTTTGGTGGAAAGGAAAAGGAAAGAGGAGCAGGAAAGGGTAAAGCTGTTTAAACAACATCACAAGGGAAATATTTGGGAAAGGAGCAAACAGACAGAACTCATTCAAGAAAAAGAACAAGTACCCAAGCAATAAAAGTAACACCTTTTCATTCTTCAGACTATAATCCAACCATCCAGTACAAATCACATCCTTATTACTTAAATAAGAAACCTTATATTAACAAATAAGTGAAGTTTCTTGCCTTATAGGCTTCCAGTTGTTGCTGACTGGCTTCCAGTTCCCCTTTTAATGATGCCTGCAACATTAGATGGTCATTTTCCTGCATGATAAAATTATCTGGTTATTAAAGAACCCCAAACCTCAGCAACTGAGTTCAGCTATCAGCTCTTTTTTTTTTTTTTTTTTTAAATGGAATATACAGTCATTGACATTGGGACTTACAGCTTGTTTTGAATCAGCCAGTTCTTTTTTGGTTTTCACCAGCAGTTGTTTCATCTTGGCATTTCTTTCCTCATCCTGTTGCACAGTTGACTGAAGTGACTCTAATGCAGAAAACAGCAGTTATATGCAAAACAAACCTCCCTCCTGTATTTCCTTAAAAGTACTGGAAAATATTTAAGCAAATTCTGACAGACTTCTTAAGAGCTGCAAACAAGTAGCTTATAGTAAGTTTAGTACCCTATTTCCAAGTATCACAAAGATCTTCTAATAAATCAAATTGTTTTAAGACCGACAGTTAAGGATAAGAAAAAAATGAAATTTTTAACGACATGCTAACTAAAAAGTTTCATGCGTGTATTATGTCAGACCGAAAATTCCTGCCAGTCACTGACCTTCAGAACTTATGATTAACTTGAAGAGGTAAGAAACACAGTTTATCAGGCAGGCAATTTGGCTTTTATTTGCTGTATACAAGACAAAGTGATTGATACCCTAGTAAAATTTTCTTTATACAAGAGCAATTTTGACTACGTAACTGTAGCTGTTTGTGAATTGTATTTTTTATCATTACTAACTATACCATAGAGACTCTTGCAGTTTATAGTTTACTCACTTATTTCTTCCTGTAGTGTCTCTTGCTTCTGTTTCTGAATTCCCGTCTCTTGCTCAAGATCTTCTATTCTACTGTCTTTATCAGTAATCTTCTGATTAAGTTCTTTTACTAGCCTTTCATAATCAGCTATTTCCATATCCATCAGTGTACTCTTTTGAGCATCCTGCAAGTTACACACAATCAAGTTACAGCTTACAATCTGCCTTGGCTGCTAAGCATTTTCTTTTTTTAAATTATATTTAAAAACTATATTGCACAAACAAAAACTTTATTACTACCCACATCCACAAGCAACACCCATTCATCAGCTTTCTATATCCACAGTAAATAACCTGCTTTCAAACAAGAACCAGAAGCTTTGAAAAACCTGTTGCTAGTTTTAACAGTTCTACCAGCAGGTATTTTGCAGATATTAGTTTCTATCATTTTCGGTCCTTACAACAAGTGCAGCTTCTGAATAATGCATCATACAAGTACTCCAGATATCTGAATTCTATTTCTTTTTCTGCTCATGACAGGCCACATAACCCAGGCTAAAACAAACTAACAAAAAATTAAAAAAAAACCCAAACCCAAAAGTACACATCAGTTCTCCAAACAAAAAAAAACCCAGGGGTAAAAACCCTTGTGATTTCCCTTTTGCAAACCTTGGGCTTCGAAAATCCTCAGAACAGAAAGGGAGGCATTCAACACAGCAAGATGGGGCAAAATCTTTGGTAGTCCATTAAGCACTAACATGAACAGTAGCTCTACCTTTCTGGCCAGCTCAAGTTCTTGCATAGTTTTCTGCAGATGTTTCTTTTCCTTCTGAAGTTGCATCTGAAGCTCCTCCATTTCTCGGAGAGCACCACTATGTTCCTGAAATTTAAATACTTCTCAATTATGCAGTCCAATTTCAAAATAGATGTCAGCATCTATTTACACTTACACACACACACTTAGGTTGTGCAAACATAAAAGATTCTTTTGAGGAAATCACTGGGAACCAAAGGCAAACCCAGAAGATTACGAAGTGTTTTTCACATTCTGTAACAATCCCCCATCTAATCTAAGTGGCAGTCCTGCAAAGTTCTTGCAATGAACAGATCAAGCCTTCAAAAAAAAGACAAAGTAACAAGAAGAGACATTATGGAACTTGTTCTATAAATACATAGTTTACAAGGCCTAACAGAAGTCACATCCAATGAAAATAATGCTTCAGCCCATTCGCTGTCTCTACAGACTACTACCTTTGTTTTCTGTTCTTTTAGAAGCTTTTCAGCTTCTAGTTCTTTGTCAGTCTTTGCCTTGGCTTTTTGTATCTCCAGTATTTGAGCTTCCAGCAGCTTAGTGTTATATTGCAGTGTTTCAACACGAGCCAGGAGGTCTTCATTAGTAGACTGCAACTGATCATGCTGAAAGAATCATAGTGGAAAAGTAAAAACATAAACTGAATGTGCATGTTGCTTTGACAGATACTATATTGTCTATATTTAAAAAATAAACACCAATTTCTATCCAACTCCCTTACAAATAGCACTCCTACAGATGAGTCTTGTCCATCTTAATTGTTTTAAACCAGACTAAGAAATAGGCTAACAAAGTCACTAGCACAATTTGATTATTTTGTTCAGAGTTCATTTGCCCAGCTTTCTGTAAGATGGCTAGAATTACAAGAAATCTGAAAAAAAAAAAAATCCCAACATTTATGCTTCATTCCACAATAATAGGCAAGGTTCAAGTATTTATCGTCCCACTTCAAATACAGCTGCTGTATTTATAAATAAATGAATCACACTATTCCTAGAAAAGATTTAACTGCAGCACCATCAAGCCTTCAATGAGGTAATATCAGTACATAGTAAGAACTCCTCCTGTATCTGAACTATTTTCGCAATGATTTTAACAGATTTAATTTTGACATCTTCAATGTTTTATCTCAGTCTCTATTATGCAGATTAAGGATTAAGGATAGTGAAAGAATTACTTACATAAAAGAAGTGCCAGTTACCTAAACAGTGTTTTTATTTACAAAATACTTCGTAACAAACATAAAAAATTCAGTGTCCGCATAATCAGCGGAATATATGCTACTATTTGTCATTTCTTCCTATGCTTTTCACTACTAGCTTCTATTTATAAAGAAACAGTGGATCTTCAGTGTAATTATGTACGGGGCCTGGGAGTTTAAATCATAAATCTCAAACCCATTTCAGTTAGCTTTGCAAAAGTGTCTCACAGCTGTTTAATTACCAACTTAGACTCTTCTGAATGCCACTACAGTACTCCACAATGCATCCTTAAAGCCTCCTCTTTGAGAAGGATGCAAACCCCATAATTAATTAGTATGATTAAACACTGTTGATTAAATAACAGAAATACATTTTGTCACAGAAACAGAAAGAAATAAACATAACACTTAAAAGTTACTGTATTTCATAAGAACTGTACGTGGGAAAAAAAGAAACAGGGCAAGTTTGATACTTTGTTTTTATATCTGGTACATGTAGCAGAGTTTTATGTCCAACTGAAGCCAGAGTTGATCTGGGGTAAATTAAACACTATCTATTGAAAAAGCCAGACATTCTAGATATATTTACCTTTTTCACAGCCCAGATAAGATATCAGGTGTTGAAAAAAAAAAAACCCAAAAAACAACCAAAAAAACCCAACCACCTGAATTTCAAGTCACTATCCAAAACACACTTTGATTATGAAACTATATATAGTAACAATCACATTAACAAAACTTACAGTCAATAAGTAAAATAATTTTTACAGTAATTATCAATAGATCACACATACTGAACTGACCTGCTGGGATGCCACCTGTAGCTGTCTTGTGAGGTCATCTATCTGACGTTCAAGATTATTTGCTCTTCCTTTTTCAGAATCCAGCTGTTCACCTTGCTTATCGTATTCCATCAAAAGATTCTTAACACATACAAAAAACCCAACTTTTTTTACAATATACATTGAATAAGCATATTCTGTATCTCAGACGCTTACTTATCTTCCTAATATTTCAGCATATGAGTTGTCTTACTGCAACATCAGAAATATCAGAATGAAATTAAAGCTATTGTTCCATTACAGGCTCTGGGAAGAACCCTGAGATGGGTTTCTAGAATACTCTAGAAATTCCAGAATAATTCAGGTTGGAAAAGACTTCAAGTGGTCTACATTCAACCTCCTGCTTAAAGCAGGGCCAACAGTGAGATCAGAACAGGTCGCTTGGAGCTTTGTCCCGTCAGGTCTTTCCAAGGACCTGCCTCCAAGGATGGAGATATCCCTACAGCTCTGGGCAACCTGTTCGAAAGCTCGACCATCCTCATAGGGTAAAAAAGTTTATCCATGTATCCAGTTAGAATCTCGCATTTCAGTTTAGGACTACTGTCTGTCATATTGCACCACCATTAATAACCTGACTCTATTTCCCTGATGTCTTTGTAGATACTGGAAGGCTGCTATTAGGTCCCTTTGAAGTCTTCTGCAAGCTGAGTAATTTCTCAGCCTTGTACATCACATATTCCAGTCCCTTGACCATCCTGGTCACCCTCCACTGAAATCACTTCCGGTTACCAATGTCTTTCTTGTATTTGGGGGGAGAAGGAGGGACAAGACTGACTGTAATACTCCCAATGATGTCATAGAATTATAGAATCACTGCCAAAACCACCACTAAACCATGTCCCTAAGCACCACATCTACGCATCTTTTAAATACCTCCAGGGATGGCAACTCCACCACGTCCCTGGGCAGCCTGTTCCAATGCTTGACAACCCTTTTGGTGAAGAAATTATTCCTAATATCCAATCTAAACCTCCCCTGGTGCAACTTGATGCTGTTTCCTCTCGTCCTACCACTTGTTACTTGAGAGAAGAGACCGACACTCACTTCGCTACAACATCCTTTCAGGTAGCTGTAGAGAGCGATGAGGTCTCCCCTCAATCTCCTTTCCTCCAGGCTAAACAACCCCAGTTGCGCTCTAGACCCTTCACCTTCATGGGAGTGCTGACCAAAGACAGATAACCACCTCCCTTGACCTACTAGCCGTACTCCTGTTCTTGTAACCCAGGATACTGCGGCCACCTTTGGTACCTGAACACAGTTTCCTCATTCTCAGTGTACTGCCTAACAAAACCCTGAAATTCTTTTCAGCAGCCACACAGTCCCCAGCTTGTACTGAGTCCCTCTCTCCCACATGAAGAAATTTGCATCTGTCTTTGTTGAACTTCAGAAGGTTTCTGTCAGCCCATTCCTCACACCTGTCGAGATCCCTCTGAATGGAATCCCTGCCTTCCCTTCATGTCTACTGACCAGTTCCCAATTAGGAATAATCAGAGAACTTGATGAATGCAGACTCCATCATTTTCTCCAAGTCACTGTTAAACAGGACAGGTCCCAGCGTAGACCCCTTTGGTACCTGATTTGTTACTGGCATCTACTACAAGCCATTAATCTCTACTCTGTGAGTCAAACCATGCAACTATTTTTTTATTATTATTTTTTTAAGTACCCATTCAGTTGTTTACCCATTTAGATCATAATGTCTCAGCGCGGATGCAAGGGTACTCAAGATAAGTGACATCCCCTGTTCTCCTCTCATCCACAACCCCAACTGTTTTATCATTGCAGGTGATCAGATTAATCAGACACAATTTACTCTTGGTGAATTGATGCTGACTGTCCCCAGTCACCTGCTCCTGTTCTGTGTGCCCAGAGAGATGCTCCAACAGGACTTGCTCCCAGGGAATTGTCAGCTTACGTCTGTACCGCTTAAGGACTTTCTAACTGATCCCCAATGTAACGTACTTTGAAAAATTCATAACGATTTATGTTTTGTCTCAGCAACACGTTGTTTGACACATATGATGCTAGATCTAAAAGGTTTAAAAATACCACCCAGTAGAAAGGAATTACCTTATTCTGACAGCAGCTGCACAGTTCCATTACTAGAACCTGACAGTTCTTGATTTGGGTACTCAACTGCACTGACACAGTTTCATTTGCCAAACATACTTGTGCAAGTAAATAGCAATATATGTCCAGGTTAGGCTTTAAAAGGAAAGTACCTTCTGACAGTTAACCTGTCCTTTATATAGTACTATTCTTACCTTATAGCTTTCAGCTCCTTGAATGACATCTTTCATTGAAGCAGACAACTGATCTTTTTCTGATTGAACCAACTCCAATTCTTCCCTCAACATCTGCATCTTATTAAAAAGAAGTGTGTGTCATTAAAATAGAACCCCACACGCAGAATGTTTTTCATATTAAAAAGCAGTCAGGGTACCTCTTTTCGACTGACATCTAACTCTTTCTTTGCTTTCACAGCAACAACCTTAATTTTATTTAGCTTCTCTCCTTTTTCTGCAGATTCTTTTTCCAGTCTTCCTAAAATAAATAAATAAGAAAGTGAAAAAATGCACCTCTCCTCTCCGCCAAGAAATGAAATGAAATTCAATTAGAACACAAATACCAGCATTACTTCAAAACATAACAAAATACAAAGCAGGGGGAAACATTCAAATGTTTCACTCAGTTAAGCATTTAAATTTAATTTGAAGCTAAAACATCCAGCTGCACAGCGAGCTTAGGGACAATCTTTCCCTGTTTCAGAGGCTTCCATCACAGTTAACGTTAAGAACCATATTCCTGTCTACTTCTACATGCAGTTGTAACAACTTGGAAGCATTTTGTTTCTAATGTGTTGGGATAACTACAATGAGGCAACAGTAGTTTCGGCAAAGCGTTGCTTTCCTCTCCTCTTGGCAGCCTCAGGGATTCTTACTGACACAATCATTTCCCACATTTAAAAAATAAAGATGAAATCCACTACACTATTTATAGCCAAATGTACACAGGAAGAAAAAACCTTAAGAGATACCAAATGATAACTGAATTCAGATTGCTAACAATCTTTTAAATCCCTAATGGAAGGAATATTGTAGGAAGTTGCATTGATATCTACTTCCCCACCTTCTTTGGCTTGTCGGAAATGCAGGACAATTATGCAGAGAAAGAAAAACTAATAAACCAAAAACCCCAAACTGTTTACATAAAAAAGAACAGTGGGAAAGATACCAATTTTTTCTTGAAGCTCTGCTACTGAAGACTGTTGATCAGTTTTCTCAGTCACTGTCTCCATTAAATTCTGTATTATAAACAAAGATATAAGAAGTATTACAAAAATTTCTTCGTGATATTTGTTTTTCCCCTAACAAGCCACCAGAAGTTTCAGCTACAGCTGGACTGTGTCTATGTTCTTCCTACCAAAAAAGTCTTTATGTGCAATTTGATATCAGTTTGGTAACTGAAAAGCATACTTCTGTTGAAAGGAAAACATTCCAACCTTTTAACAGCTGCTTTCCATCCTGTCCAAGGACAAAAAATGGGAAACCATTAATATTGCAGCTGTCAGTTTTACATAACCACCAATTCCCAGGACCTGAAGGCAGGAATAGCTAATGCAGATCAAGGAGGAGTTTTGTTTGAGATGGAGCCACAGAAAGTTAGAGGTGAAAGATTATGAGGTCAGTTAGTCCACCTAGTTAAATGATTACTCTGAGGGGTATTGATAGGAAGAGAGGTTCAAATACAGCAACTTTTGTCAAAATAGCATTAAGATTGGATTTGTTTCATTGCTTTTTTCTGGGGGGAGGGAGGGGATTTTGAGGTGCTACGAAACTCAGAAATGTGCTTTCTTGAAGAGAAACTCACTTTCAGGCCAAGGAAAAAAAAAAAAAAAAGAGAGAATTGAAAGTATTTTTTGAACCTTAATTCTGAAGACTTTAGAGGTTTAGTCTGTATACTTCAATAACAAAATATAACCTTTAGAGAACTCAGTTCGTCTTTCACATTTCTAAGTTCAGTTTCCTTTTGTTCCAGAATGAAATTTAAGTCGTCTTGTTTTTCTGATTCTTTTTGCTGTTCTTGTATTTGACTTTCATAAAAAGCAAGTTTTTGAGTGATCTCTGCAATATTAGCTAAAGGATCTTGATTTTCAGTCCTTGCTTTTTCACTGGCATTCTTCAGCTCCTGGATATCATGTTGAAGTGCTTCTTTTTCAGACAACGCTCCTTCCAATTCTTCTCTCAAGAGATCTTTTTCTTTTTCAAAATCCTGAATCAGGGATCTATGTTCTGTATATAGAGCTGCATTTTCTTCCTCTAGTCTCTCAACTTCCCGTTGCAAATGAAGAACTTTCTCCTTGTTCTGTAAAGTAAGGCATTGCTCTTCTTTCATTTTTGCCAAGCATTCATTTGCAATTTGTAACAAGTTAAGAGAATCGTATTCCTCATTAGAATCTGAAACGCTGGACCCCACTTGCTCAAGTAAGTGGTACAGCTGAGCTCTTACAAAGGATCTGTGTGCTTGTTCATTTTCAAGTAATGTTGATATATGGTCTTTTTCCACAGTCATCATTTGTAGTTTCTTTTCTAAGTTTTCAGACTGTTCTTTCAACACTAACCAACCATCTTTTTCAGATGTAATTTTTTCCAGCTCTTCACTTAATTCACCTTTTTCCTGAATGATTTTCTTATTTTCCTCACGAAGAGCATATACTTCAGATGAAAGGTTTTCTCTCTCATGCACCAGAGATTCAATCTGGTTTTCCAGTTGCTCTAGCGTTTGAGCATTTTCATTCTTCCTAGTTAAAGATTCGTTCAGTCTCCCTGTTAATTCCTCCACTGTTTTCTCCAGGTCGATATTGTACTGGTTAGCAACATCTACTTCTTGCTGGAGTTCCTGAACTTTTCCTTGTTCTTGCTTGCACCTTTCCTGAAGGGTTTTTCTCTCTTCACCCAAGCATTTTACTTCATTTAAAATATCCTTGTTTTGATCAGTAAGAGCAATGATCTTCTCTTCCAGTTCTTTCATAGCAGTCTCCTTTTGGTTGATGGAGCTTCTTATTGTGTTATTCTCCTCCTGAAGACTAACAATTTTACATTTAAGTTCTTCTATCTCTAGCTGATTAGATGACAATTTTTCTGTTTCTTCCCGGAGGCGATTCACAGTTTCAAGAAGAACATCCTTTTCATTGAAAGCAGCTCGGAGTTTCTGTTGCAGTTCACTGACATCAGAAGCTTGCTGTTGTCTCATTGATTCAAACTCTTGGCTGATCTTTCCAGCAGATTCCCCTAGCTCAGTCTGTAGAGTTTCCATTGTTTCTCTCAGGCTATTGTAATTGGACACTGCTTCCTCTTTCTCCTGAGTTAGCTTTTCAAGTTGCTCTCTAAGTTCCTGCATTTCAAAAGCTAATGCCATTTTTTCTTTTTCAGAACCAGATAATATAGTTTCATTTAGTTCAGAAATTTCTCTCTTATGTTGCTCTTTCAGAGTTTGAGTCTCTAACTTATGCTCTTTTAAAGTGGTTTCACAGTGCTGTCTTGCTGCTTGAAGCTCCAATTTTAATTTTTCGATTACACAACAGTAATCTTCTTTAGTAAGCTGCAATTCATTTATCTTAAAGTCCAAGTCTTCCCGCTCATGAAAGTACTCATCCTTTATGCGATGGATTTCTTCTTCCAGTTTTACTTTAACATTACTCATGTAAGTTAACTCATCTTTTAGTATGCTATGTTGGGACTGGAGCTCTTCTAAACTGTACTCCAGGTGCCTAACCTTTTCTTCCATCTTTGCTTCTACACAAGGTTCTTCTTGTGTATCTACAACGTCTATCTTGTTTTCATTTTTATTTAAGACTTCTCTCAGCTGCTCCAAGTCACATTCACACTGGTCAGTACGAGCACACATTTCATCCGCATTTTTCTCTTTTATTAAGCTCTCCTCTGCCAAATTGCGCTGTAACTGATTTATCTGAATTTGCTTTTCTTCATTTTCTTTATATGATATTTCAATCCGATGCATCAACTCTGACACCTCCTCCTGATGGGCAATTTTTAATTTTTTAAGCTCTTCATTCAGAATTTTTATTTCGTTATGGTAACACTGAGAGTTGCTTTTAATAGTTTCTTGCAGATTTGTCACTTCTTTGTTTTTGTCCTCATTCACAGTTTCCAACTGCTTGCTCAGACACAAAATTTGCTCCTCATAAGTAGATTTAATTCTTTGGACATCATCTTGTAATCTTTTAACTTCTTTTTGACTATCACTATGACATTCAATCTGTTCCACCAGGCCTATTTGTTTCTTCACTTGTTCCTCTAATTCCATTTTCAGCTTTGTTAAGTCCTCATTGTGTTTGCATTGTGCATTTGCTAATTCACTCTTCAGAGACTGTATTTCTTTCAGAGAGTCAATACTTGATTGCTCCAGTTGCTTCTGCAATTCTTCTGTCTTAGCCACCGCAGCCTAAACAAACAAGCAAGTTATTGTAATTTAGCACACAATTTCCAAATAGAGTTTAAAATAATGAATTACAAGATTTAGGGGTCCTTAGTTTTAAAAACTGCTGTAGTTTTTAAATATCTAACTATATTAGGACAACTCAATTCAGAAGACACTGCAGATAGTGCAAAAACGTTCACAGAATGAGAAAGGAAAACTAACTCTTAAATTGTGTTTATGAGTATAATTTCACAAAATGGTCATGAGAGACTTCATCTTTAGCAACGACTCTGATAATGTATTACAGACCAAATTACGTTTAGTGCATCAAATTCAAGTACCTGGAATATAACAATGTTCACCAGCTGCAAGCAATTCACGCTTCACTTTATTATTAATTGAGATTACTGACACAATATAGACGCCTTGGCTGACAGGCTCCTTCCTATGAATATCTGAATGTAAACGTCGTATTTCCCATGGAAAGACAGAGCTGACTGATTAAAGCCATCATATATGTAAGCTACTAATGTGCATACTGAATTTTTTTTTAAACGGCTCTGGATCTAGTTGGTGCATATAAGAATTTTACATTTATTGTTAGTCCTATAAAAACTGTAAATTAGGAGGTACAGAGAAAATATGCTTTAACACATGAAACCTTTAGACTTTTTTTTAAGGTAAAAACCTTCTACAGGTAAGTGAATAAAAAGATTCAAATGAAGATGAAATACACAACAAAAAAAAACTAGAAAATAAAGACAAAAATAATTCTGAAATAATTTATAATATCCTACTGCTTATTTCAGTACCTCTGCTTCTTGCTTTTGTTGAATATTTTCTTTTTTCAGAGCCACACACTGCTGCTGACTTTCAGCTTTTTCCAGAAGTACAACATCCAGTCTTTCTGTGAGAGCCTAATTTTAAGGGAGAAAGATCATTGAAATAAGGGTTTCTTAACAGTGGAAGCCTAAATGATTTTTGCAAACCATAGGACCTCACATATTGGTCATCACTTTTTTTATCAATTAAACAGAGCAGTCTGATTTTAAAAGTTACTCAGCCCAAATATGACAAATATGGAATATGTAGACTAAAACAACGACATTAAGTAATAGGCTCTGTTCAAAAATCGTATTTCTGACAAGCTGATTTTTTTTTTATCACCAGGTAGTGGTGGAGGAGCTTTCCTTACGTAGAAAAATCTCCATCCAAATTGTTAAAAACAATTTTCCAGTTGATACATACGTCCTCACTACCAATTTTCACTTTCATATGCCGCCTATGACCCTTACGTTGAGAAAGACAGATGTTCTTGCCACTTAAAAAGAATTCCAGTTACTTCCCTGAAAGTATTTCTTGTGACACGCAACTTTACTTATGCTTTTCTGATCTCATCAAATGACCGTCTCAGAAGTTTTCTAAATGGCTGAAGTCTTTCCACAGTGGTCATTCTAAAAATAAACAAAAGCCTGTCTAACCAGCTAAACAAGGAAAAAGTCTTGCTGAGGAAGTTGCGCTATTCTGTACTATTCCTCACAGAATTAATAGTGTTTTCCGAGAAGTGGAGTAAGGATGTGGGGGGACAAGGGAAAAAAAAAAGAGGTTTTAGGAAGTGTCTTGAATTCCTGAAAATTGATTACATTCAATTTGAATAACAGTTTTAAAGTTACTTACCAAATAATTTCTGTAGATGTATTTCAGCTAACATTATGTAATACATTTGAAACCCATTACATATTCCTACCTGAATAATACCATCAGCTCCTCCAGCACCTGCTTTAGATCTGAGTTCTTCAATCTCTTTCTCTAGTTCTTAAAAAAGTATAGAAATTTCACATGAATTGATGCTCCATCACAGTAGTAAATTACTAGTAAATCCAGTGCCTAACAACATTTCTATTCAAATCAGACATGGCTTCTACTTAGTCAATTTTTGTTGTTACTGAGTGATGGAAAGACAACAAACATTCAGTACTACTTCTCCAGTCCTGACATTTAGTAGGGTTTCCTGAGGAAGCAAAGCTTCTTTGTTTGGGTAGAGTGAAAAACAGATAAGAATTCTTTTGATGATTGTTGCACCTTCTATTTCATGATCAATTTTAGACATCGAAAAGATACTCAGTTCCTACTGGTTCTCTAAAAATAGTCAGCAGGTAGAGGAACACGATCTTATGAACAACCCCTCTGAAGAAAAGCCCAGTATAGCCCATTCCTATCCTTATTGTTTCACTGGGCAGCTACCAGCAGTCCGTGTTACTGTAACTCCAAACAAGGGGAAGTGACCGAGTAATGGGCCACTGGAGGAAAACGGACAGCAGAGAGGAGAGGGGCAGCACATAAAAGCACAGATTTATACAGGATACTTCTAGGTGGTTAACACAAAAGTTTGTTTTGTCTATTTTACCATTTCTTGTTAAAAAAGCAAGTGATCAAATATAAAATAGCTATTTTAAAGAAGCCACCATACTCTACAACAGTACTAATTATAGAAAAATCTACCAGAGACATTCCCCCTCCCATCTGCTTCCCGAAAAGCAACAATTATCCCAGCAACTGATACGGGAAATAGACAAGTCCCACTTTAACTCTTGCAGAAGCTACATTGTTCTATTATGCCATATTGCCAGATGAAAATTAATTTAATACCTGACAACAGCAATGCTTCTTTTTCTTCCTTTACTTGCTCTAAGGACTTCAGTCCTTATCCTCCCACAAAAAAAATAGTGGAATTGCAGAAAAAAATATAGGATATTTGCCTGGAATTTAAATCTGTCTAGCAAAAATACACAGTGATACTAGGAAAGGTCAGATAGTACCAAGCATTAAGGCAGAAATTGTTCTCTTTCCAGTAAGGTACCTGCACATCTTGACTTTACTTTCTGTATAAGCATCACTTGCTTTTTTGCAAACTTGATGAGATCTTCTTTGGGCAATGTGTCCAGCTGTAAAAAAAAGTACGTATCAGAGAAACCAGCTTCCCCTAACTCAGAGGTAAACAGAAAACAGGGCATTTTAGCATCCGACTTCCAAGAAGTTAAGTTTTAGGGCAAGAAACCGTCTTACTACACATTTGCAAGAACAATAACAGTCCAAATTACTGCTGTTCTGTTATCCAATTCTGTGATTTCAAGTGCAATAACAGAAATTACTCTCAATCCTGTACTTTTCCGAAATTATTCTAGAGCACATAACTGGGCAGCATCAGTTAGCCAGGAAACCTCAGCTGGGAAGGGTTATAATTCAGTAATATAATTTGAACAATGTTTTGAAAATAGCATACTGACCTAACACAGACATTGTTTAAATTTGTTTCAAACATATGCAAAGAAGTCTATGTACATTATGAAACAGACTACTGCCAAAACTGGATGCTACTAATATTTATCAAATATTATAACAGCAACTGAACATATCAATAAGAGATTTTTTTCCTCCCATGTTTTCCAAAACACCTTAGCCTAGTGTTTATAAATCAATTTTCAAGAAGTCCAGAAGACAGGAAACTGTTTAAAAATACCTTTATGTCTTCCTATTAGTCACAGTTTGCATGCTAAGCTGTAACACTTTCAACTACTGCTATCCAAATAAATTAGATTTGTGAGGCCTAATTACCTTTGATTTGCCTGATCCTGGTGTGACAGAAGACGCCACCATCTCTTGCCCAGCATCTTGAACCTGTAACAAGATAAAGCACAATCTGCAGTAACTGAACTTTTTAATGTAAGACTACCGATGGAACTTACTGAAAGTCTGCAAACACTGAAAATACCTGAATATAGTGAGAGATCAAGAAAAAAATAAAAATATATTTGTAGGACTAGTCAGAAGGATAACGGGGAAAAATCTGATAGAGATCTATCGAGATTAGTGCAATACAACAGCAGAATAGGAAATTCCAAACAAAACCCCGATTTCCAAACCAGTGTGATCTTATAATTCCATTACTGAATTGACATCTAGACTGATACACTGATGAAAAATCATTTTATTTACAAGGCGAGACTCACTATCTTGTTCTTAAAAGACTCACTAAAAGCAAGCATGAATGGAAAAAAACTTGTAGAGGAGTAGCAGTTAAATCAAACTTTGAGAACTTTTTGAACTACATCATCTTCCTTAAACACATTGGTTATTGCTAGAATTGTTGGCCTAACAAATATATTTAAAGAGACTCTGCAAAGCCAGGGTTCTCTTCAACAAAATATAACCCTCTCCCTGCCTCGCCCCCCCCCCCCCCNTGCAGGCCTGCCAAACTTATTTGAAAAGGCTCTGCAAATTCTGGGCTCCCTATTCGTAACATACGTGCATAACACCTTCTACTGTAAACTTCCACAGAGCTAATCTGGGAGACTCTATGTTACTTTACAGTGCTTTATATGAGATATGCTTACCTATACTCAGGAAGATCAGGAAACATACATAACTAAGATGGGGCAAAGGACAATGGAACAGACCCTTCGAATATATTAAGGGCAGCATTTCCAAGCTTTGACCTTCACCCTGCTTTTTCCTTCATATTATCATATGTGTATAAAAGTGAAGTGGTATATATAAATATTTGTATTTTTATATACCTAAGTGTTTGTGTGTGTGTCTGTGTATACACACATACCTTCACTTCTATCTTGCTACTCTCTTTATTCTGACAAAAATATCCCTTATAATAGAAACTAAGGAAAAAACAAACTGGATCTAAACACTACTGGAACGGAGAAACACTAACAATTTAGAGAAAGCAGCTGATACAGATAATAAGAAAGGTCATCATTAGAAATACAAGTTCAAGTACAGACCAAGGACATAGTTATCTCTCTCTGTATCACATGGGAGAGTTTTTCTTGAGATGGCAAAAGCAAACTTATTAGAAAATAATGTGCCTGTTAAACATAAATACAGCATTAAAAAAAATAAACAAAACTATAAATTAAAGTTTCAGATTCTGTTGGTATGCAGGACTTTGTCAACATTTACATTCTCAGTATTTCAGCACTGCAATTAGCAAGACACTGTTGCTACAAGCAGTATGCTTACACAGTATAATTAAGTACAACAAATTGTATGTACTGTTTAGAAAGCGATGGCACATATCTCTCCAGACTACAGTAAGGTCAGCTGAATCTACACATCACTTTTACTCTCCTTTAAGCGAATACACACAGACACAGAACCACATATCATGTAATACAATGCACCCAGTTTTGCTGTACTGGTAACAGAAACCAGAAGCAGCTCGTGTAGAGGGCTTCACCTGTTTGAATTAGAAGAACAATGAGGAAGATCAGTTAATAAAAAAACCCTAAACTTTTCATTGATTAGATGCACCCAAGCTGTGAGCCACTAGATCGTAAGTAAACTGTTAAGCACAACACTGAATCCTGCAAGGATTTTCAGGTTTCTATTCTATCATTCTGAAATCAGGCTATGCTTCCATACTTTACTTATATATATATATACACACTTTTTTTTTTTTTAATTTAAAGCCTACTTTCCTACACTAAGGTGTCCCCAAGCCACAGCTTACCATGCTCTGTGCATTTCAATTGCTATCTACCCCTTACTTTTGCAATATCTTATACCCTTAGAAAGCCTAACCGATGCAGAAACGCAATACATAAGACCTCGATGAGAACCGCGGCGGTAACGACCATTATGAAGAGCGGTTTTCTGAGCAGCGTGCGACTTTTAGGCATCCCCAACTCTAACCGCACCAAGCCACATTAAAACACATTTTGAGCTGCGATCGATTCAGCGAACAGAGGCACTGAACCTCTATTAGAACGGCTGCAGCTCACATCCCCCACCCGCCACGGTGGCGACGGACACCAGCCGGCG
>VZSZ01008165.1:316450-347679 GCA_013398815.1 Ibidorhyncha struthersii
CGCCCCGCCCCCGCCGGCGCTCGGCCCCGCCCCCTGGCGTGCGGCGCCGGCGGTTGAGCGCCTCAGCGGCGCGCAGTGGGCGGGAAGGGCGGGCTGTGGTACGGCCCTACGGAGGGAACGTCGCCTGACAGGAATTGTGCTGTGGCCGGGCCCTCCGTCTAATAAAAACGACACAGGGGAGAAGGGTACGGCTACAACACGGCTGCACCCCACCTTTTTTCTGCCCCTGAAGGGCTCCTGAGGGGTACGCGCTGCTGCAGGGACACCTGAGGGTGAGGGGAGACTGTTATTAGGGAAGTGTGTCTCTCGCTGTCACGATAGAGCATGAGGTGAACAGCTATGTGCTCAGGTCGGTACTTAAGGATTTAGGGTCCTGATTTTACCACCTGAGTGGAAGCACAGAGGGATTAAGTTATTTATCAGACGTTGGCTGTGAAGGACTGTACCAGAGCAAACAGCAGAAGCCTGGTATTAAGGCTTGTAGTTCTGGGGTTTTTTTTTCAACATTTTTATCACCATTCACATAGGTGTTTGAGGGGAGCAATACCTACTTTAAAGTGCACACATTTTTTATTGTAATCATGCATGCACTTTGATAATGCTTGCATTATTTTTGACATTTTGTGATAAGTAATTGATTTTTAATGAGAAGTTGCCTGGGAGAAACAGTTTAGGCATATTATTCTATTTACAGATCACTGGCTAAATACTGAGTATCACTGAATTAATTATGGTGTCATGAGAGAATATCTGCTATTTTAATAAAAAAAGTCATGTTAGTCAAAATGCTGCTCTCGGAAAAATAAATTGCATTTTTCCAAGTCTACTTATTGTCATTCTTTTAAAATTGAAATGACAAATAGTGACAGAAGGCAGAAAGGTTCTTCACATATACCTCAGGAATTATTTCCTTGTCTGTTTTTTTTTTTCCTTTCCAATGCATTCTCTGTACATTATACATATTTATTGTGTATGGTAATCTATAGAGGTACACAACTGCAGCAGGAGCATATGGTTCCATGGTCTCACAGAGGTTGCTGGCAAGGAACAGAGCTCCCTAACCAAACCGCAAGAAGCTGTTTTTCCAGTACTTCTATTATTATACTTTTTAGAAGCCCCACAGGGCACGAAACAGATTAATTCTTTCTTTTCTCATCCACTTGGGCAGACTCTGAACGGGGTACCTAGGCCTGCACCGCCATGGTCCAACATGGGAGTTTTGCACAACTTCAAGAAGAGCATTTCTAGAGAGGTCCTTCCAAAAACATCCTGTGGCAAAAACCTTTGACCCTAAACTATGTCATACTGCACTGCTTTGTTCTTCCAGGTCAGTGTGCAATTGGAGTTGGACGTCTGGAAAGAACACTGTAAGAAAGCTTACTTCCCCCCCCCCCCCCCAAAAAACAAAACCAAAGAAAAAAACGTTTCATCTAAATTCATTCTTTCCTCCTATCCCCAGAAAATACGTGTTGTGATCCAACTCTTGGGTCACCTCATGACTGAGCCTGTGAGGAAATTGGTTTTGGAGATCGTCCAAGGCAGGTGCACAAAGGGAGTTCAGATGTGTTTGTACTGAAGACAATGAACTACTGTCTCACTCATCATAGGTTTTCTGAAATGAACTGATTCTGGCTAGGGAGCGCCCAGCCCCTGGTACAGCTCCCTGCTCCTGTGAGCTATGTATTTGACAGAGACAGGCCAACTCTCACCTCCCCCCACCTCCATTTTGTGCAACAGAATGTAGGTATTTTTTACAATTGAGATTGACAGTCTTTCATTCCGGTCTGGAATTGCAACAGCAGTTGCAAGGCATCCTGGTTAGGGAATAGTAGAAGAATTAAAAAGGTTTCTAGAGTAACTAGAAGAAAAAACATCGAGGATTTTGACTGTTGATTGTTTCAGTTTGTTACAATAAAGTAATAGTTGCTCCATATTTCATAGCAAAAAATGTCAATTCATACCTGCAAGTCTTACATAATTTTCTTAAACAGCTTATGAATTGTACATCTTACCTATCCAGAAGGAGCCGTAGAATGATATATATTGCATGCAGCTAATTTGGGACAAGCTGAGAAAAACAAGAATATCTTATGTGCTCCATATATTCTATAATTTTGTTATCTTTGTAAAAGATAATTAGTTCATCTCTTTAAATAGCATTGTTCATGTAAAGCAAGATTGCCAAGATGTTTATGGGATGTGTCGGGACAGAGGATGACAAACTTTGCTTCCTGCTTTCATTGAGAGGCCGAGTCCCACGGGGTTGTGATTAGCCCTTACATCAAGGCAGGCCACAAGTGCTTGTTCACTATCATTGGAATTACTGGACCCACCGGAATTTTATGAAGAGCACAGAATGAGAAAATTGCTGTAATTTTGCAACTGAGGAATGTGTTTCCAGCAAACAAGAGATGATGCTTTAAATACTTGCCCTGTAGAATCTGCCTTTCCAACAGGTTCTGAAAATCACAAACTCTTTTGCTTGCAAACTGTGCCGGGCCAGTCAGCATTCTTGCTTTGAGCTACTTTTGTGGCTTTTTCTATATGCTAGATTAGTATAAAGGAAAGCAGGGTATGAATTTACAGTATGTTAACTATTCTTCTCTGTTTGGAAACTTAAAGTATTCTCCCTGCCCTGTGCAAATGAACCGTAAATTCTGAGGCTTATTATGGCCGTTTTGATGGGTTGGGTTCAGGTTCAGTAGGTTCCCACTGGGGTGGAATGGTAAAGGCTACAGGTACAGTGAAAAAGTTAAGAAAGCGTGAAAGAGGAGTCTAATCTGAATGTTTATATGAGATGCAAGTAAGATGCAAAGGCACTACTGCCCTTTGTGTTTATCTCAATACTACTTTGCATGTGAAGGATTTGGTTAGGTATTAAAAAAAGAAATTGTATTCATAGTCTTCTAATTCTGGTCTTAAATTGTAATAGGAAACAGGTGAGAAGTTTGGTGTTCTGTTACTCCTCTGCAAAGCCCACCAATGCTGTTGAAAGCTTAGCGTGAAACAAACTAGGAAACTAACATTTTGTTTGAGCACTTAGGGTTGGGTCTGGCTATAAAAGACTGTTCCATTGTTAACAGGACATGAAAGCCTTTTCAACTGCACACAGAGATAGTGGCAAATGTAGGTCAGTGAGGGTTATTCGTACAATGACAAGTTACTGTGAATCAAAAGGCCCAATTTTAACAATTAAAAAAATATGTTAGTTACCTTCATTTTTAGGTGTCTAACCCAAGAGTCTACCTATACCTGTATTGCCTGTACCAGAGCAGGACCCAGTGTGGCTTGCTTTTGACATCATCCCTCTGTCTTAGTGGTCACGGTAGATGGCCATAATTCAACTGTGAGCCTTCACCCAGTCCTTAAGGCAGTCTGAGCTCACACTGCTGATAAATACCAACTGCCCTTGCAGCAGGCTGTGCCGAAGCCCTTCTGCAAAATAATCCAGGGGTAATTTGATTCTTCAGCATTAACCATGTGGCACTGCTGCATGACAACATTCCTGGTCCACCTACACAGTGCCTGAGTCTGTGCTTGGTCTGGAGGGCAGGCAGGGCCTTGTTATCCAGCCCAAGCTTTAGGTCTGGCAGCATAGTTGCATCCTATGTGTATGAAGGGCTTAACTTTCTCTCTCAGTGTGCCTCTAGGCTCACCTACACCCTGCGCTGAGACAGGGCTTGCATCGCTCATCGAGGACGTGAGGGAAATGGAAGCTTCAGTCCAGGCTTAAAATACAATGTTAATGCACCTCTGGAAACTTCCAGAATTAATAATTAACCTTGTTGGAAAGATAAGGCTCTTTGTGAACGTGTTGACATAATCATTGTAAAAAACATACAATGTATATATTATAGGGTAGGTTATCCATATCCTATATGGATAGAAAAAATTAAATAAAAACTGCTTCATGTCCGCAGTCTGTTTCCTAACAGGAGGAACAGTGACTTTCAATCCAAGCATGAAGCAGATCATATACAGTAAAATTAGTGGAAAGGAAAGCAGTGTCCCCCTGTCTTCGAGTGCTAGCTAAGAAGATAGAAGTCTGTTAATTTCTTTGAAGCTTGGTGCTTCTTCCATTCTGTTTCATAAACGGTTGCATTCCATGTGAAAGTAAAATGGCTCCCCTAGTTGCTATGAACAGTCAAGCTAAAGGATGATGGTGACTACCCTAGAATTAATACAGCAGTTCCTGTTAAAAAGTCTGTATTGAAGCAGGAATTGATAGCCGTGGGAGGATTTGTTTTGATAGTTTTAATGCAGAGCTACAAAACAGAACCATTGTCCTGGTTTGAGGTAAGACAGAACCAATTTTCTGTTCAGTGATTTTACTTCACAGCTAAGCCTCTTCTAAATAACTCAACTCCCTGAAATTCACAGCATATTGTCCAGACACTGTTTGCTGTCAGAGTGCTAAGTGATAAGTGTCAGAGTGATAAGACCTATGTTTATAGTTGATGGCAAGGAATGGGATGCAGAGAGGCTCCTGCTTATGCTTATTGCTCTAACACCCGAGGCAGCTAACTTTGTTATTTGCCCCATTGGGCGGTCGAAGCTGAAAAGCGTAGAGGGGTCCCACCTGCGGGGAGGAGCGGACAGGACAGGTGACCCCAACTGACCAACAGAGTATTCCATCCCATCTGCCTCATGATCAGTATAAAAGCTGAAGGATCAAAGAGTCAGCCCTCTTTCTTCAATGGCGGACATCCGAGGAGGACTCTGTTTGTCTGCCTTTGATCCCGATCTCTGCATTCCTGAATCCAGATCTGGAATCCAGTTCCCGTCTGTCGCTGAGTACAGTCTTGGACTTTCCCCGTGCCTGCCAGTGATGTGATTGTCATCCTGGGAGCTCAATACTAGTTTTGTATATTTTCATTATTTTATTAATATTTTCATTAAAGTAGTTTAGTTTCTTCTAAATTCCTAAGTCTCTTTGTGTCACTCCCTCCTCTCCTTGGAGAGAGAGGTGGGGGAGAGCACCTGTCATTTGTTTCAGTGACCAGTCTGGCCCAAACCACCAAAACCATGTGAATGTGTATTAAGCAACACTGATTTTCAAACATTTATTAGAGATGAATAACAAATTTTCCCCACTATCAAAACTCTGCAGGTACACTTTCTTACAGAAGAGGAGACAAGCAGCATTGAAGAAGGTGCTGTGGGATTGCATTAGCTAAACTGACACAAGTCCTTTTTAAACTGACATAGAAGAAGTTACACCTATGTAAGATGGTTAATAAAATCGTGTATTGAGGTAACTGGATGAAAATAAAGCATCGGTATATATTCAGGGCATATGTCGAATAGAGCTTTATATGGAGCTCTATCACTATAGTAAACAGGGTCACTTGACAATAGCTTAAACTGATTGGAAAAAATTTCGCTGCACAAGTACGAACTTCTGCAGGTGCTCACAGATTTACAGTATTATGTAAAAAGAAACTAAAACCCTTGCCAACTTATGTTAGTATTAGTAAACAATCTCTGTATAACATGTAATTTAAAGCTCTTCTGTTCATAACAGCTGACAGACCTAAAGATATGTAAGTTGAAGGTGCTCTAGACGTAGGCACCCTCCAGTTATCTACCCAGAAACACATGCACATCTCTATTGACATACTGTCATTCCAAATCACGGTAGTTCCCAGGCCCATTGGGGGATGCATACAGACTACTAAGACCTTTTCCAAACTGTCCTGGTAACTACAGATCTAATATTTTTCAGTGGTAATAACTCACTGTTCCCTGTAGTTTTACACTGGTATAATTAATAACATTTCTCAAATTATGACTGAATCCGCAGGTTGATCTCTCTCAGCTGTGGTGGCTTGAGAGAGCATAAAAAGCAGAAACATCCCACTTTTCTGTCCCCCCGCCAGCTGTATTTTGTCATAAAGGTAAAAGTTTCTGTCTTTGAATGTGTATAAGGATAATACCAATGGCATAAGAAAACACAGTTTTTTATGTAACCACACATTTAGTGTTTGTTTTCCCCCTTTTTTTTCTAGGACCGCACTCTGACCTGTGTTACTTTTTATTTGCTGAACTGCAGCTGGGTGAAGAGTTACCTAAGGAAGTGAGAGCAAAGGTCTTTCCCAATATGGTACGAGCTCCTTATTATATTGTGCCTCTATCCTTGCATGGCTGTGCACTTCCCTTTCAGACTAGGCTTCAACCACTGTCAGCATTTTGCACTTCTGATAGATTTAGAGATTTCAAAGGAGGAACAAATAGGTCATCTGTGTGACCTTTTGTATAGCAGTGCTCATAAAATGCCAGCCACCAAGCTACTGAGTTCAGCATGTTTTCCATTTACTGATGGCTCTTATGACACCGAATGAGGATTAGACTGACAAACTGAGCTGACTCATGTGATTTCATGGAGCGACCCAAGAGAATGGAAATACGTCAGAGAACGGGCAACGCCTTTTCCTCATACTGGCAATAGTAAGATAACAAATCAAGTTAATCATAAACAAAAACCAAACACGTCGCGGAATGCTCCTCAGGCTGATATTTAGCTTTGCTGCGATGAACAGCAGTGCCTCTGCCAGGTGATTTTTTTCTCAGGTAGTCAGTTTACCAAGACATCCTTTATTTGTGGGCAGGAATCTCTGTTAACCTAAAGGTCTTCAAATGCCTACGTTTGCATGAGTGTAGCAAGCGTGTGTTTCTCGTTCCAGTGTTTCCTGCATTTTTGGGGGAAACTCGGTGGACCAGGAACTGACAATGTAACTTCTGCATTTAACAGGAAGCCTTTCATTTGTTTCCAAACTTGATGCAAGATATTGCTGCTCTTTAGAGAACTACATTCATTTTAGGTATTTGAGTTAAATCAGTAGCCTGAAATGGACTGTGTGTGTTGCCAGCTCCTCCTGTTACTAAATCCTTGGAACTTTCCACAGGCCAAGGAGAAAATACACCCAGCAAGCTTTTTCTGTGTTAAACTGGACTAACCTAGACTAAATAAGAATAAGACAGTATTTTCCTCCAGCTTCTGTAGTCTATTTTGTTTTCCCTCTGATATTCAGAATGAAAACCCAGTTAAGCAGGAACTCTTTGGGGCCTTTTTTGTGCGCCAAGCTCAATAGTGGCACTTTAAAACCAAAAGTGGATTGGTAATAGTTGCCTATAATTAAATGGGCTATGAATAACTTTAATTAATTTCCCACAAGCTCAAAGCATGGCTGTAGTGCTGGTACTAATGCTAAAGCAGAACTGTTCTTCATTTGATAATATCAGCTGGGCCCTACTGCAACTAAGAGCCCTCATTGGGATGTTTGTATATTTGGTTAAGCAGGGAAGAGCGAAGAAAAGGAGGAGGTAATAATGTGGTGTGTCTGATGAACACTTTTACAGCAGTGAAGAGGGAGATGTTATATGCAGCGTGGACTCTTGACCTGGTTCATTCCAACTTTCAGAATTCTCCGAATATTAACAGAAGATTATGCTATCTGTTTCAAAAGGCAACAGTGATAAAAGCTTCTTGACTTGATGCAGTAGGGACTACTGCCTACATAGCTAGTTTTTAAATAAATACCTCTATGTAGCCCTTTAGCAGGTTTTATCAAAGGAAGTCATAGGTGGTTGGTGTTTTTGGAAATGTTGCTTTCATTTCAATGGCAGTTATGACGTCCAGCTTAAAATGAGAGAAAAAGAAAATTATTCTGCTTGGTGCACTTCTGTTGTTCTGTTTATAGTTGACCACCTTTAAATTTGTTTATTGCTATTTATTGATTAATGTTCATACAGTATGTGAATAACATATAATGCCCACACCTGTTGCACTCTTTTTTCCTGTTGGTTCCTAATTTCTATTAGAGGTTGATTTGAAAATGCCATCAATATCAACTGCAGTTTTACAAAGACAAAACCTCAAAGCATATCTGAAATATTTTTGTTAATGCTGAAAGTTATTGTGGGAAGGATGAATGAGAAGTATGCAGTGGGGTTATTTTCTTCAGGGAGACCAAAACTTCCACATAATCTGGGCACTCTCACAATAATGAAAAATCAGTGGCGCGTGAAAGAGAGATATTGAAATCTTACGGACACAGGCATTTTGTGAAGGAAAAGCAAAATATACAAAATGGAAAAGGCTGAAGATCATAAAGAATAATTTTCACTGCTAATAATCACAATTCCATGCGAAAAACAAGAGAGGTATCAGCCATCTTCTTCTTATAGTCTTCATCAAATTTCTGATTCTGTGCCACAGTGAAATAATTCTTCCAGTCACCAACAACCCCTATGAACAGCAGGGGAAATAAAAAAAGATTAATTTACCGGTATTTCCTGAAGCCCATTAGCCATGACTCAGGAGATACTTGTACTTCAAGGCTTATTTCAAAGCAGAATGACAGTCAGGAAGACAAAGTTGATGCCAGTAACAAACCTCAGTACCTTTTCTCATGAATGGGGAAATGGAGTGATCCATTATTCCCTGAAACTCCCTTGTGTAGTTTGTCATGGGATTTTCCTTCATTGTCTCAAACGAGGTGTGATGGATTATCTTGTTTAGAACCTCCTGATTCACATCCTTCTCCAGGAACTTCACAATCTTCTGAATTTCTTGCTTTGGATTCTGCAGAGTGGATAACATGGTGTACGATACAGAGCCAGGAAAAGCAAAGAAATCAAACATAGTGTTAAAGTTGCAGTTGCCAGGGTGAGAAGATCAGGTTATTGGAAGATTTACTGATGCAGCTGGCATTATAATAGAAAACCATTGATTGTAGGTAGTATCTACTGGACTTCCACATTTCAGACCTCTATAAACATACGTTCAGCTTTTTACCTCCTTCATATCTTCATAGAAGAGGTAGAGAATACGGTGTTTGTCTTTTGCCTTCCACCATCCTTTTACATGGTCATACCAGGAACCCCAAAGCACTGAAAAAAGAGTAATATCAGCAGCAGCTATAAATGTCTGTGGCACTCATGTTTCCCCAATAACGAGTGTCTGGGCATTTCCCAGCTGGTTTTGAATCACTGCAGCTATGACTGTTCTGCTCTGTGCTTCTCACAGTGTTCATGCTATTAATCGTTCAGGTGTATGAATGCTCAGAGCAGGATTCATGTGTAACTTCAGAGGGCGACAAATGCAGATGCTTACCCCTGAATGAAAAATCCAGGCTGCCTTTACGGTTGATGGAGAGAAACACACGTTTCCAGAGTGATTCATCCGATCAGCTGGACAAGACCCATCTTAACTGGCCTTGCTTTGAGCAGGGGCTTGGACCAGATGGACACCAAAGGTCCCTTCCAACTTGCATTATTCTGTGATTCTAACTGGTTTAAATATTTGATGTACTATCAGAAGTGCTTGTTTCTCTCCAGCCAGTATCCAGATGACTAGCTTGGACAGAGGTAGCTATGTTCTAGATGGCTGCAGTGGGGCAGATGGCTCCCAAGCCAGGCTGGTCACAGACACAAGCTCTCCTTTAGACATGAGACTCTCATGCTGGTCCAGACAGTGGTATTTCTCGGCCTACATGGTGGCAGAAATATTAAGGACCTATGGAAGCTTTACTGGCCAAAAGTGCAGACTGCCATCCACCTGAGCAAAACCTTTCTTGGATTTGAGCACCTCTTTTAGAAAGGGGAGAATCAGCTGCTGGGGTTGCCTGTCTTTAGCTAGATAACTGGCTTTGTTCAGATGCCTGATTTTTATACAGATGAATTTATGCTAAAAGACTCGCTTAGCTCCAATTCACAACACACATTTCTACACAAAATTAAACCTTGGTCTCTTGTATATCGGGCTAGAGTAAAACCAATTAAACAACTGTATCTTCCCAGCTGGCTTCCAAGCAGGTTTCTTTTAACCTCAGAGAGAAGAGATTAAGCCTGAAAATTGTCACATATGTTTCTGAATGATAACAAAGTGGAGAGTAGCACTTTTTTTTTTTTTTCCAAAATGGGAATATAAAGATAGAATTTATCCTCTAGGTGCTAATAAAAACCCATGAATGAAGATAAATTACTACTGAAACACCTTCAGTAGATATCCTTCCATGAGTGTCAGCACTGGATTTCAAACCATAATAAATAGATCAATGTCATACGTTTTTTCAAATGAACAAAATCTCTTCCACAACTGATTGCAGTCTATCACCTTTTCCAGTCATGAATTTCTCCATGAACTCCTCCCAGGTTCCTGGGTCAGGCAGTCCTTTATTCATTCTGTGGAAATGGTAGTATGACACCAGGTTGTCTTTTGCATTTCTCGCCACATAGATTATCTTTATTGATATGAAAAGAGAGAGAGAAAGAAAAATTAACTTACACATGCTTATATAGATATTGAGCATCTCCTGAAGTTTTCTCTTGGAGCCTGATGATGGAGGCTTAAGAGATTTTGCTTTGAAGCTGCCATTTTCTGAAATTCAACGCAGGTAAGTCATGTAGTTTCTCACATGCTTTGCACATTAAAGGGAAAATATCTGGGGAGACCTTTAGGTTTCACAAAGATTCTGGAAACAATATTCAGTCCTGGTTTATGTCACTTTCTTTCCTAGTGAGTCCTACCTCTTCAGCCTTACCTTACAGTTTTGTTCCCAGAAGGAGGGAGGCACCAGCTGCACAGGGAGATGAGTTTTCATTGTTCGTGGAGAGGCCATAGCTTCAGCTAACTCCAGACCTGTGGGATGTTGCATTGTGAGATGTGACTTGTTCTCTAAATTGTACTAGCACTTCTTTGTTATTCTCATATATGGGATTTTGTGGGATTCTCATATGTGGGACTGTGACTTTTCAGTAGCTCACCTTGCAACAATCATTTGTCTCCAAAGCAATTATGTAGCAGTGTAACGCATACAACATTGCATAGGCACTTTCAGTGTTTTTACAGAATTTTTCACCTATGTATTCAAGGAAGAAAAAAGGAGGAACACTGGTTCATATCTTCTTCTTGCTTTCTTGGGACAATGTCTAAGCCCTGCATTCCAAGAGATAATGTTGCATACTAATTTATAGTTAGCCAACCAATGTTTGTCCTTCACAATATTTAGCAATCTCTTTTCACTTTGCAGGTAAGAAATTTGTTTCTTTCCAGGATACAAAAAGAATTGACTGACTGACTAGACTTTCTGGATGGCATGTAAAAAGAAACTACAAGAATGATGGACAGTGGATTTTGAGCAGCTTTGGAAGTACAGGAGTACTTGGGAATATCTGGTGATATGTGGAGATGTGTTACCCCCTCTCCCCCCTCTTTTTAACCATCTATCATAATATCTATAATTTTTTTTCTTACCATCATCTGTCATCCTCTATCATTTTTTGTCTCTCTTACTGTCAACACAGTCTAGCTTAGAAGAGGAAAAAGTGGCACTTCTGCTGCAGAGTTACTCAAGCTTTTTAGCTTCAAATGTGAAGGCTTAAAGATTTGTGTGGAAGAGGTGCCCTTGCTGGAGGAAAACTCCTGTAGAAAACTGTCTTTGCAGAACAGTCAGGCCTGCTGATTGCCTGAATAGCTTTTTTAGATGACTAGACCTGAGAATTTAACAGCATTTACTCAAAACAGTAGCAAACCCACTGAAAACATTATCCACCTTTTTGGGATACATCCACAACATAGGTTTCTGTTCCATACAGGCCTCAATCAGAGAATGGGATTTAGTTGCCCCCATGTTTCTATTTTATGCCTATCTGCTGCTGTTTTAAGTACTGTGGAGTATTACACACAGCTTTCAGATGCCGCTCCAGAACAGCATGGTCTTCAGTAGCTCCTGAGTCACATCTGCCAGCCTTGCATTGGCTTGAGTAGCACTAGATATTTATGTTAAAGCAACTGAACTGACCCCTAATACCCAACACGGTGCATAGTTCAGTGACAAAGCAAGCGGGACTTTTCACAGGAAACCTGGGGCATCAGCACTGGGTGCTTGTTTTGTTTCATTTTGTCTAAAATACAAACCTATTTGTATAATATTCACCTGAGTAACTTGCAGCTGGAGACTCTTGGAGAGACCACTCAAGGAAAGGATGGCGTCTGTAAGTAGTGTCGCGTTTACACTTCTCAACATCTCCATTTTGTTGAATCATATCCACTATCTCCTGTGTCCATGTCGTACCTGAAAATGTCAGTTTAGATGTTTTTCTCAGTGACAGCCAAGAGTCTCTTCTGCTAGGGAACTGAAAGCCAGAAGGATGGACTCCATATTAAAGGAGGAAGGAACAGCACAGAAGATGATGGAGAAAGCGGAAAGAGAGGATAACAGAGGAAAAATACATAATTGGGAATACAAGGTAGTTCCTAACGCCCAGTTTCAGGGGTTCCATTTTAGACAAGCTTCTTCTTGCCAACAGAAATGGCCTCCATCCCTACGCCAGTAATGAAAAAAGCTCTGGGATAAACTCACAATTATTTGGAGACTGTCTTATTTGCAGAGAGGAATGAAATTCCCTCCTCCCAATTTTCAAACCTCACAAAAATTCAGGTATTTCAACATTTTTTTTCATCCTGAATTTGAATGAAAAGATGAAATATCTGAACTTTGAGTGAGTAAAAATTTCATACAGTTTGAAAATGTAAAAAAGTTGCATTTTTTTTCAATGTTCCCATTTGAAATGCTCTAATTAAGGTCAATACAGCATTTTATCTGCCTGAGCTACTGCATCATCTTGTAAGAGTTACAGTATTGTGTCTCTCATGTGCCTGTTTTCCCTTATAGCCGTGATCACTGGGTTAACCACATCTCCTCCGAGGTACTGTGACAGGTCAGCTGGAGAACAGGCTAAGGGATGGCTTGGAAAGGAATGTGGGCAGGAAACAGCCCTTCTTAAGATGCTTGGATTGTGCAGCTCTGACAGATACAACATAATGTCAAATGGACTCCTAACTTTATTTCTTTTCTGTTCAATGGCTGAGAGGTTTTCATCCAGGCTAGATAAAATAACATGGTTTTGCTTTCAGTATACTGGAAAGAAATTAAAAGCTTTCAGCTTTTACAAAAATAAGGGGGTTTTCTTTGTAATAATGTGGGTTTTTTTCCTACTGAAGAAAATACTTAAAAATCTTGCTAATTCAAGTCATTATTATTTTATGATCATCAAATGTTCCTGAATCTTTTCCTGAATCCCCTAAACTGTACATGTTTTTATTCATCCAGGATTAATATTGGTGCTTTTTATTCATTGTTTTCTTGTGTGGTAAGTATAAATGGCCTGATCAAGAGGAGAAATAGAAATGAGCTAAGTGGCCAATCACTGAATAAAATACCAGATAGATAATATTAATGGTGGGTACTTTATTTTATTGGCTGAAATTATTAAGTGAATTTGGTTATAATTAACCCATTTCCAGAAATCAGTACTGGTTTACAAACACCAAGTCATTCCCCAAATACACAATACAATCCATAGTTGTTCAGTCAGTTTCTATTATTTCTTAGTAATTATGACTTTTACTAGGCTTTGTTAAATCATTACCTATTGGTTTATTGTTGCCATTAATATATATGTATATAATCTAAATCAAAGGACACATTTAAGTATAGGTAATTAGACTTTGACCATTTGAACTTCAATAACAATAGATGGTTGTTACTTCTGCCAAAGAAGTCAGAGGTTACTGGTCACAGCTGACAGAGCTTCACGTCTTTAAAATATGTCTGGTTTGGGATTAAATAAATATCAGTCACAATAGGAAAACATAATTTTTAATTCCAACAACAAGCACTATCCCAAACTTTTCCATTCTATTTCCTACCCACACTAACCTGCTTTTGCATAGGTTGCGATGAGCAGATCGTCAGGTCTGGCTTTGAACTTCCACACTTGGTCCCACGTGCTGCATATTGGTTTTGTGAAGGGAATACCTTCCACTTCACCTAGCTCAGGTCGGTACACTGTCTCTTTCAGACTCAAATCTTCCATTTTATCCAGGGCCATCGAGCACTGCATGAAGAAAGAAAAGTTTGGAATTAACGTGGTTGCTCTGAAAAAAAATCTAAATTTACTCATCTGTTCTTGAGGTCTCTTTTATTGACTGAATTCCATGCCCTCTGATTTCTTTGGCTATGAATTTGCCTATCTGTGTCCATATATAGGCTCCTTAAAGCTGGATCTGATTTTCAGAAATGCTGGGTATATTGCTGGTGGTAGTTCTCAGCATCTCGAAAAGTCTCTCTGTTTACTCAGATACAAAAAGAGAAAAAACCCATCGTTTCCATCTTTAAACATTTTACCAAGCATATTTATGTAAAATTCTGACTGTAAATATGGGGCCTTTGAAAGGCAAGAAAAAGTTATCAGAGGCATGATTCAAAAAAGGCAGAGTATAAGAGCTCCCACTGAAGTCAGCATACAGGACCCAACCCTTCCTTCTTAAAGAAAATCAACAGAAACACCTGCTAACACCCTTTGGGCCTCATACTCACAAAAATGTTTGCAGAACTTTTCTGTGTTTTGTTCCTGTAGCTTTTCACTCCTAGATCTCTTTGCTGTATATTGAATTTTGTTGCAGATAAATAAGCTGAACTAGATAGATCATTAACTAAAGGTTGTTAGACTTTAATTATTTAAATCAATCTAGTTAAGTCTACGGCCTATTGTACAGTTTTACAGTAACCAGTTATTGATTTCTGGATTTCTCTCAAGGAGGCCTCTTCTTAGACATAAACCTTCAGAGCTCCAGAATTTGGTCAGAGGAAAGTTCTGCTTAAAGAGAGGCTACAGGAATCATCGCAATTAAAAATATCTACGAGAAAAGAGAGAAGACATTTCAATCCCAACAGCAAACATTGACAAAAATTTCCTTTCATTTCCTTGTTTACTCACACCCGATTTCACACAGATTCAGTTGAGCAGAGCGAGAGTTGGTGGCTGGGCAGTGACCCAAGGAATTTAAAAAAAGAAGGAAAAAGAAACTTGCCAGAGAAATTTTCCTGCTTGAATGTCTTCAGTCCTTGGCTGTATTGATGACTGCGCACCCACTTAGATCTTCAGGCAGAAGTAGAACGAAAGCTTGGGTGGAGTTTCTATTCCTCCTATGAGTGTGAGGAGAGCAAAGGAGGAGGCACAGCAGCAGCCAGCAGCTGAACAGTTTTTCTGGCTTGGTTTATGAACTCCTTTTTAAGCCCGTGAAGGAAAAATACTTTTTATTCTCATCTAGTGGAAAGTGTCCCTACCCATGGTAGGGGCTTGGAACTAGATGATCTTTAAGGTCCCTTCCAACCCAAAGTATTCTGTGATCTGTTACAATCTATCATCTAAAGTATGATTCTTTACTGGCAACAACATTAAATGCCAGTTAGTAGCTCCAGCAAGATTATTTTAACTTGTCTCTGTTATTGTCAACAGTCTTGGAATAATTCATTTTCATACTACTATTAAATCTAAATTGCAAAATAGTTTATTATTTGTTAACACCTAAGATCAATGGGACTGAATCAATGAAAAGTAACTTGGTTCCATTTTCTGTACTGCACTGTGCTCATTTAATAGATGTCTAAGGGTCTGTTTCATTGCCGGGGCAGCCATTTATGTTTTACAGCACTTTCTAGACAGGTTCACTTCTTAACTAGCCCAACATTACAGGGTTAGGGATCACTGTGTGAGAGGTAATGTTTCTTGATACGATTTAAGTCCCTATCTATCTTTAAATCTATGCAAGAAACTGGGAGAGATAATGACGTGCCCCAGACTAGCCACAAACAGCACAGTAATGGTGGCTGCTAAAAGTATGCCAATGACGCTTTTGTATCTGGTTCCCAGGTGTTGCAGTTGTGCTGAAATGTTTGGTTGCATCAGGAAAAACTGTTCTTGGGCAAAAGGTATGTCACTCCAGCTGAACTCAAGCAAGTTTGAATGGCTTGTGTTCATAAAGGAGAATTATTTTGAAACAGCATTGCTATCAGGCATCGCTTCTGTCTTCCACTGAAGGCACGCAAGCACTGTGGGTACTCAAGGTCCTTTTTGGTCATTCTTTGGATGGTCTCGCAATGTTTATATCTAAAATGGCTTTCTGTTATATCATTTTTTTAAAGACATTTCGTACATACTAATCAAATGAGGACGTGGCCACCCTTGCAAGTAATCCTACCCTTGTACGGAGGGCTAGTCAGCATCGCCAGTGGAGCCTAGAGAGGGATTCGGCTGACCTAACATGACCTGACTTGCTCTGCAGAGTTCATGAACTGTATGGATTAGCTCTCCGTTGACTGTAGGAGCAGCGTAGATATCTAGGTTGCAAAGACTCACTTATATTTTAAGGCACAGGTGGGAAGTGAGGAGGTTCTGCCCTGGAAGTGAGGAGTGAGGTGAGAGTGAGGGGGTGCAGGGCTCTTCTGGATATCAGTAAGAAAGGCCTGTCAACAAATCACTTAATAAGATAACTGCTTTAATAAGACAGAATAAGAAGAGGAATATAGACAGTGAATAAATCTTACATCCCTTCAGATGCTGGGAGCCTTGTGTTTGTGCAGCATCAGATGGAGCCTGGATGGGTTTTTCACAGGGCACGCTGAGCAGGTCCTGTCCATGGAAAGAAGCTCCTCCTTTTTGGTCATTCAAGCTAATATATAGTTTTCTTAGAAGAAAACAACTCTATTCATGAAGGACATTCACAGGAGAACTTCTTGTTGCCCTTTTAGACAAAGGCAAGGCCACGGGGGAGGCGTGATCACCAGTACCAAGCGGGAGCTGTCTGCAGGCTCCTGTTACAGGCTGAGTTTATCCTGCAACCAAGGAATCTGTGCAGCACAGCATAGGCAGTGCCTACTCAGGTTAACTGTGATGTGGATCTCTGACTCCTCAATGTGTGGTGGTCTCTGGGTCAGGATCACCACATTCCGCCCCTTGATCCACATACAGGCGATGACTTTCTTCACACAGCATAGAGGCAGTGGGTCCCCACTGTGGGCTGTGGGAGTCAGTGAATTGGTTCAGCGTTCCTGGTATGATTTCAGGAAAAGTTTCCAAAGAATTGAGAAACAAACCAAGAAACCGAGAGGACTGCTCGATTGGTTTTAAGCCAGCCACTTGATCTTTTCCTGGCTGTGACACCAAGTTTTTCTTCTGAAGGCTGGCAACACCAAAACTAACAAATAACGCAGAACAAGCAATGAATATGCAGTTAAGGTATAGTATTTCTTCTTCTGTTTATTTTTTTTTTAATATGCCCATTACTTTCAAGTTCTGTCATGGAAGGATTTGCTGTTTTCCTCTCTGTGTTAAGCCCATGCTGATTCTGTTTGTCCTTCTCACACCTGCACCCCGCGTTTCATTTGCTGGTTTGAAATGGTATTCACCCCCCTTTCAGTTATGCAACCATCCTGATAATGCAGTAATCCACAAAAAACATCAGCTGGTGTGTATGAACAAAGGAAAAACCAAGAGCTGATTACTGAGTGGTTCTTTTTTATTGCAGCTGTGAATCTGAGTAGCCTGTGAACAGTATGCTGTGCCAGATAAGCTGGAGTGAGGTCAAAAAACACTGCTTGCAGCTTTAGAACTGCTTTTGAAGTAGGCAATGGGTGATGGATTTCTCCTGTTGTGAAATAGCAGGGTGAGAGGTGAACTGGTCAGCCCAGGGACTGGGTTTCTAGGCTGGGATCATGGTTTACGGGGCCACTCTAAAAAAAGACCAGGCACTCTCTGCAAAGAGCTTCCTCCGAGTTTCCATTGAACTTTTCCTGAGTGCACACTGCTGGCAGGTGTTTCCACCTGTAAAATACACTGCATTTATTTTATTTTATTTTATTTTATTTTATTTTATTTTATTTTATTTTATTTTATTTTATTTTATTTTATTTTATTTTATTTTATTTTATTTTATTTTATTTTACTTTTAATTTTTTTATTTTATTTTAGCTTGGCTGAAAACACTTAGATCTTTACCTAGAATGGAAAGCTGCAGGCCACTCAACAGAAATAATAACGGGAAAAGACTGCTGAGTGCTCACAGCATGGAGACGAGTGGCTGCGAATCAGGAATGTGTTTATCTGTCCTTGGAGGTATCCTTGTTGTGTAGCATTGTGAGTTGGGGTAGTTAGTGTTAAGTTTCATTATCACTGGGCTTTGTGAAATCTTTTGATCAGCAAAGGAAGTACAAAGGGAGAATAGAGGTACCATTATCTTACTTTTGTCCTCATCTCACATCCTTAAATCTACACATGGTAAGCCAACAAATTTTCATTTATCACGGTGTGATAATTGTCCATGAGCCTCTCATTTAGTAAAATTCTTTTTTTCAGCACACAGCAGTTTATAACAGCGAGAGAGAGGCTCAGGAATATTATCGCCCAAGGTAACCACGTTGCCAGGGTGGCTGCTTGGAGCGCGGGCTGCTGGCCTGAGCTGGACTGCCTCCTCTTCTGCGCCATGTCAGGTTACAGCTTCCCTTTGGCACAGAGCCACCAGAGTTGTTTGGGGGATAATGGCATGTTTGCACTATTTACTTACATACTTTTATTCAGTGGCATAGATTTATTACCATTTCTTCTAATTTTTCCTTGGCGTGGACTGAGAAACAGAAGCGTATGTCCTGGGGACCCTTGGGTGTTTGGTGGATTCAGGAGCCCATGAATACCTGCTGCTGCTATGCTTCAGGGCTCTCCATACCTGCACCATGCTGTTCCTGACATTAAATACAACTACTTATATGAGCAGAGATACTCAAATGTTACTGACTAGAACATCTGAAAGACGTTAAGCAAAGATAAACAGCACTACAGTGGAGTCAAAACTAGAAGAAAGCAGATGAATAAAGACACAGTTTTCTTCTGTTAGCCCTCCAGACTCTGGAGTCGAGTCTATGTTGTTTTTTGCTGTTCTTCAAGTGAGATCTCCTTTAAAATCTCTTCTTTCACTCCTATTAAATAGACCATTTTTAGGTTTTCTAGCTTGAAAAGAAAAAAAGTAAAGAGATTATCTAAGAAATAAAATATGTTTCCAATTACTATCTGAAACTTTTAATTTTTTAAAATCATTAGTAGAACATTTATTATTGAAGATAATTCTGCAATGAGATCCCTGGCAAAAGGTTCTGTTTTATTAACTAATGGAAAGCTCTAACATTTCTACACTACCTTTTCCTTTTTTTACTCTTCTTGCAGTGAGGGTTTCAGGGATCATTTGTATATAGAGAAAGAGCACTTGAAAGAATGCGGGTAGCTCAAGAACTCACTGCATGTATTACATCAGATTTTAAAAACATCTGACAAACACATCTTGGACAGGAAATCTGTCTCAGGCTAGTGGACATGAATAATACTCAAACAATTTAAAGGCAGAGAAGGCTGCTTTGTCTCTAATTTTTATGTTGCATTTGAATATTTTTGCATTTAAAATTTAATCAAGAATCACAGTAGGACTTTCAAATCATGTTAGAAAAAGTGTATTTTCTTGTTAGTTGTACAGGATCAGACTTGAAGTGGGATGAAAGCTACAAATCCTACATCAGTATCAAGCACTATAATATGCTTTTAAGACAGATTTTCATCAGATTTTCCCTATATTTAGCTGTCTGTATGATCTAGGGTACTATTTCTTATAAATTAAAATCTTCCTTGTTATGCATGTATCACATTTCTCTAAAACTCTAGTCTCCCTCTGCTGGACAAAACACAGTCTTTATTGCAAAAGATGTTAACATCTTAAATTTAACATTACATTTGAAAGCTATTGAAATCCTTAGATACTAACCTGTATTCCTCATTCAGAAAAATGCATACTCTGGAGAAACGAAAGAGCACTCTGGACAGGTGAAGGTTTCACTTTCAGGCTTCTTGAATTTTAAAGCTGGTTGCCTGCATTCGTCTCTTGGGGACTGAATTAAACTGACCTGACTATCAGTCGGTGAGCACCCTTAGGCAATGAAAGCTTTTGGTATTATGGGACGCATCTAGAGTTAATCACAAATATGTCCTGTCATAGACTCCTGGCTGCCACAGCCCCTATGTTGTCAAGATACCTGCAGGTATCTGTAAAACAGCAACAGTACTACCAATCTTGTGATGGTTATTTAATGAATGTCTGGGTTGCGGCCAGATACGGTTGAGATAATCATCGCAGATATATTTATGTAAAAGCAAAATAAATACTAAGGGAAATGCTAAGTGTAGGTATGGAATGAGAAGTCCTGAGGCTTTAATTCAGCAACACATTTAAGCACAGTACTGAAGTGCAGTCCCTACCAGTAAAGCACTTATATTCCATTACCACCATGCTCCAGAAATTTCTTTGCTTTAAGTATCCTCTCTCCAGCAGAGTTTCCTGCTAGAGGAAGTGTTGAAGCCCACCGTTTGTATAACTCGGACCAGCTCTGCATGAGTTGGGGTCACAGTCATATTAATATACAATCTTGTTATTGTGAGCATGCAGTCAGGTGATAAAGTTTAATTGGACTCCTACAGCTTTTTCCAAATACTTTTCCCGAGAAAATATGCATATGAAATGCTGCAGTGTCACCCTGTCAGTGGCAATACATGTTTTTGGCATTGTTTCTGGAAATTACTTTGTAGAAATAAAAGGTCAGGTATACACTGTGCAGAATAACACCTTCCCACTTGTAAATGAGATTTGGTTTAGAGCCACAGGGGGAAAACAGAAACTTGTAATAAACAGTTACAGAGTTTGGTGCCCTTTATATATATGAAATAATGGAATTTACTTACAGACATTACTTAGCACGTTAATACATGATTCCCAGTTGTCTAAAGACCCCTCTTTACTAGTAAGCTCAGTGTGGACAACGTTAGTGCAGGCAGTATTGCTTGACACAGGCAGGATAGAAGCTGTTCATTTATCTCTGGCATAACTTTAAATGTGGGTGTAGCAGAAGTCTACATTAGAGAACTTGGGAGCACTGCTTGGCTTTAGGTGCCTGACACGGCTGTGTCCTTGTTTCTTCCCAAAGGAAGTCCCAGAATTTGTGCCAGATGCTATGGGGGACTGATACGCCAAGACACCAGTTGGTGCTGTGATGAGAAAGCAGAGGTGAAGACAGGTAAGCCCCAAGAGCAAATGGAACCGAAGAGCCTATGGACCACGGGCGAACAGTACGTGTCCAAGCTTCCAGGCAGCAGGCATGCACGCATCAATGAGCAGGTGCTAAGTGAGCAGTTGTGATCCTTTTCCTTAGAGCTGTGCTGAGTGGAGAAGGAGTTTACTTTCTCCAGCCTTTTCTGTTGACCTGCCCTGCAACTGCCAAATTATAGTAGGAAAGAAATGCTTTTTAAAATACACAATCCAAAAAATAATGTAAATTGTCCATGGCTCTCTGTTGATTCCTTTGTATCAATAGATGAATCTCATTCTTAAAACTGGATCCAGGGTTCTAGCTCTAAACAGAGCAAGTGGTCGTGTATTGCATTTATGGATCCATATATAAGCTTCATGCCACAGTCATAGCAGGGCTTCTGTTAGCAACCGTCTTCATGAGATGATGTGAAAATATTATTCAACAGACTATTTGCGTGATCACTTCATTGAGCCTTCTTTATGGATGTAAGCAAACCCTCTTTGAAAGGGACTTTGTGAACGGACATCATTTCATATCTGTCCTCTTTCAACTGGCATTTCTTTCTGAGGCCTCAATTTGACCATTTATTGAGTGTTTTTACCACAGCAGCACAACAAAACAGTTTGCAAGCCAAGGAAAATGCATTTGCTCTTAAACCCCTATATACACCTACATATCTTCTATTCCTCTTTACACAGGATGTGATTGAGACAAAATAGCTTCACTGCTTTGGATTCAGTACTGATCCCCTGTGGCTACTGGCAACAGCAGCTTCCCCCCGAGGCTGTGTGAAACTAGGAAGCCAGGTCAGAGCAAAACACAATCAGCCTTTCGCAATTATTTTTACAATTATTTCCTGAGAAGAAACATGCACTTCTTCATTACAGCTGAAGACTGGAGATTGAAAATTTAATTCTTGGCTCTACTGGTGGTATAGCAGGATGCTCAAGTGCTACCCTGTGCTACTTTAGGCACTAAAACATCTTGACCTTTCATCTGGAACAATTAAATGGAGTTTTCCTTAAGTGGCACATCTGCTGTTCAAGCTGGGACTTCATTGCATGAAGACTGCCATTCCCAGTTCAGAAGACATTTGCTTATCCAACCAAATTATAACTCCAGTTTCCCTTTTACAAACATCTGTTTGGAGATAGGAAAATCTCTCTGGATGTAAAGTGTCATAAAGCAACTTCAGAAATTTTCATGCAGTGTTGAACGTGTGATCATTAGCCAAATTCCTCTCTGAAATTCTGCAAGCCCAACAATATTACTTCTTCAGTCTAGTGCTGTGTGGTTCTGGGAAATCCTTATATGAATATTTCATAACTTAAAGGAATCCAGATGCTACAGACAAGCAAAACATATATGCTACCATTTTTTCAGTACAATAGGTCTGTGTGTCACAATTCTTATTAGGTAGCAGAAAGAATGTTATATGTGAAATACCTGGGCAATAAGAAACTCCTACTAATAAGGCTTATAAAAATTCCTGTCTTGGCAGTGGCTGTCTGTATGCATGATTGTAAAAAGACCTTACTCAGTTAAACACAGTGCAGTGGGGGAAAGCAAAGCTGTAAAAAATTTTAGTAGGTTTTCTTGTGAATATAAAAATTAAATTACTACCGCCAACATTTTATCAGGAACATTCATAAACAGCATAAAATCTGATACTCTTCAGAAGTAAAGAAGTCTGTGTGTTTCACTTGCCTGTGTGTTCTGGTACAGGAACCCAGCTTTAATTTACAATGGTGGGTTCTTAATGGTAGACATTTTAAAGGGATTTTATGTATTTATTTTGTAAAGTCTGTTCGCATTTTCAATCAAAAAGACATTTTGAGTGGCTGAAAATTCCCAGAGCTTCAGTTGACACGGGATGAAATCTGCATCCCTTCCCAGCCCTATAACAAAAGAGCACTTTAACAGCTGGACAAGTACCAGGATGAGGTTACCTGGTGTTAGCAACAGCTGGAGTCCAGGCGCCTTTCTGTCCTACCGAGCTTGCCTGTTGTGATGTTAGTGGAACTGATGCAGGTGGGAATATTTAAGTGGGAAATTTGTCCTCTCCCTTTTTAAATATTCTGTTAGATTTTTTCATCTTATTGATAAAAGTCCACTCAGAGTTTAGTGGATGTGTTTCTCCTCTCATTTGGGCACCCTTTTGGGGACTATGCCCTATTCACATCAACAGAATTGCACTGGTATATAACTAGGAGGAGAGGAGTTGATCTAGGATTCATAAAAGCTGTTGATGTTGTCATTTATTTTCCTTCCCATAGGCCATCGAATCAGTTAACCTGTTTCCTTCAGACAGCTGGCATAAAAACAAATAGCAGTGTTCACATTTTCTGAAGAATTAACACTATTCTGAAATGAATGACCCATGTTCCAGTGTTATACTTAAAGCTGGGGACTGTGCTACTCCTTGTGGCAGCTTTAAAGGGGAAGAAACTCTCATGCTTTAAGACATGATTTGGGGGCTTAAAATGTCCCCTCAAGACACAACAGCAACAAAACTGAATCCTGAGGTGTCGAAGGCTGTATTTATATGGTGGCAGCCAGAAGGGCCTCCATAGCACACACATCACCAGTGTGTGGGTGCCTTTCTTCTGTTCTTGTGTACCTCTCGTATAGTGGAAAGGTTATTAGAAAAACCTTTTCTGAACAGACAATTTGTATCAGTCAAGTCTGACAAGTTGTCTTCTTGCATCAGGGTACTGCAGATGTGAGACAGCTATCAGGGTCTAGTATGATTGTGTATCACACAGTTAAAGTTTGTTTTAAATGATTGAGACATGTTGGGCAGGATCTTCTCTGTATTTTAGTAGCAACTGGTTGCTTTGCCAGATGTCAGGTCTTCCTTTGCACGTGTAAAACTGCATATACATGGTATCAGCAGTCTTAGATGCAGCTGAATTGCCTTGGTGGATGTCTACTTCTCTTCATTGACAACTGGGGCAGCTAAAGCAACCAAACTCCTAATGTAGGTGCCTTCTCAAGTTCCTGAAGCTGGGCAAGCTAGATCCAGGTTCTACTATGCCTGCCAAAATGAGTTCAGAAATGCAAATTTGAAGTAAACTCACCCACAAGTCCGTATATGATGAAGTGACCTATATATGAAGAAACATGTGTGTGTATGTAGAAATGAAGAAAATTCATTAGTGTAAATCTTTGTTGTCCAACCAAATTTTGAATAGAAGGTTTGAAAAAACCTTGCATAAATAGCCTAATTTCTAAAGTGTGTGGCTGATCCTGCTTCCATAAAAATGTAAGGTAACGTATCTATTAATTTAATGGGAGAAGAGCTAGGTTGGGATGGTGGAGTATTAAAAACTATTGTAATGTGTAAGGCTTTAAAAATCCTATAAGCATCAGAAAATTCTGCACTAAGCAGATACTTTTACCACTATACTTAACAGCAGATCTTGTAGAGGACAATCCTCTTGCCCAGAGATTGTAAAAAGGCACATGAGGTTCTGGTTCTCTGTATACTTTGTGTGACGCTTTCTGTTCCTGTAGCTCCAGTCTTGTTCCTTGGGGTGCTGAGGTACATCACTGTACATGTCACCTGCAAGACAGAAGGACAGGATCTTGCTGCCAGTTCTTCACAACGAGAAAAGTAGAGTTTAAAGTCAAAGCAGATTAGAAGCGGGAAAGCTATAGGAATAAAAAATTACCAGTTATGTGTTTTGTGCTTTGACCTAAACTGTATGAATTATAGAAGTGTGACAGCGTGGTTTCTGAGTTATTAGAAATTTCTTAGCTTTTAACAATATGTGTTCTTTACTTTTCTAATCATCTCGAAAAAAGACTCTTGGAAAGTCACTACTGGCCATTAAATCTCAGTTAAAAACCTTTTATATTTGCCTTCAGCACAAAATTAAGAAAATTATGGTCACTTACTCTTTTATCATTTTGGATAGGTGTCTTTCTCAGATTGCTTATGTCTCATCTAAAATTATTCTGTTGAATTTGGTGGGAGTTCATAAACTCTGTGCTGTTTGCAGCTTTCCAAATGGTGAAAAGTTCAGCAAAATGTTAATAATCCAAATGTATGTGGCACATAAGGATTCCTAATGAAATTAAAGAACAGACGACGGCAAATTAAGAGCAAATATCGTACAAAGCGATGTCCTTATAACAACTCTGGCTGAATTTGAAGGTTTGGATAATTACGGCCATTAATATAATACATAGCATTTTGCATGCTGAGAAAAATGCCTCCTGTCACAATAAATGACAGTCCTAATACAGGATGAACACACTTGATATTTGTATACTTAAAAGACAGCTGTTTTTCAGTTAATATGCGCTGTTCATCAGTGTCATTAAAGTATTATTAGCATACTTTTGTACCATATGTAAGGACAGCTTCTAATGCTACCCAATATAAGAAGACCAGTTTTTTGTGTTTGCTTTAATGAAGATATTTCTTCTATAGAACATCCAAGAGAGGCAGACCTGCGTAAAAAAGTTGTGTGAATTACTTAAGGATAATATACCAGATTAGGGATTTTTAAAGTCAAAGAAACATTCTGGATGCTTTGTCTGCATTCATCACACTCGCTTTTGCATGCATTGAATATGGAAGCTGTCAAAAGTGTTGAAAGTCTGACAGATTTTTTGAGCTAAGTATTTTATTATTTGACAGAACAGTTTGGTTTCTGAGTCCTGCATCCTTGCTTCACTGAGCAAAGGATACTGTTATGTTTGGCTTAGTTCATTTTGAAGTCTCCAGTGGTCATAACCCGTAAACCAGAGTGACACAGGGCCATCAATCAACACGCGATGACTCTTGTCTAAGCTTTGAGTTCTTGAGGCTATCTTTGCACACGATGTTCTGAGTGCAACTTGTGGAATATCAATCATTTTTACAATGGGATAACGGAGCTCTGAGATTGGAGTTCCTGCCACATCTCCAGGTTCTGAACATTTAACTGCTGAGTGACCTACCTGACAGTGCTGTTTCTTCAGGCATGGTGTTTTCACATGTAAGAATGCCTCTGTAAACATTTTTGAGTTGTATTTAATGACATGGCATCCAGCCCATGAGCCATGACCGTTCCTGGGTTTTGGTGGCTAAATGGCTGCACTCTGAAGGTGATTCTCTTCAGGCTCAGCATCAATTTTATTCTTTCTACTGTATACTAGCTAGTAGTTACAAGGTGAGTACTGGCATATATGCTGAACTTAAAATTTGGCAAATTGAAATAGTGATATAATCTGCTTGCTATTTACATGTATCTATACCCATTTCCAGGTTTTACATAAGACTGACTGTCTTTTGCACCATTCCCATACAGTTTGGATACACAGATTTTGTAAGTTAATTGAAGGAAAACAGAATCCCTTATCTCAAATAAACTGTTAAAGAACCCTAACCTAAACAATACAAGTGATAATGTTCCACTCCAAAAACTGGAACTGGAGTTTGCCAACGTGCTGAATTGTGATTTTATCATACCAGAAGGTTTGGTGACTTTTACTGACTGCTCAGTTCAGGGAATTCGGTGAATCCATATTTTACAAGATGGTTGATTCCAGACATTTCTTCAGAAATATCAAAAGCAGATAAAAACTCTCCCCCCATGACTTTCATATTTTATAATGAAATATAATTGAAATAATAGGATTCAACAGGGAAATTAAGTGTGTGGCTGTTTCAAAACCCTCTGAAATCCCTTGATTTTTGTTTTCACTTGTTTTTGGAAACTTCAGCATATGATTGAAGTCAAGCATTTGTGTAAATATTTTGTTGTTTTGGGGCCAAAGGTTTGGGAATAAAACTCATTTTTTCCTCTATAGAAACTATTCATTTTTTCCTTTCATGCATAGCCTAACTGTGAATTTTAATTAGTCTTTCATTGTAAGCAGCCTGCTGAACATGACCAATAAACACACCTTTCTATGAAAAAGTATTCATATTTTTAAACCACAAAGATGTACCTCTACATAACTGTAGCTTCTTCTGTAGCTTGTTTGTCATCACTTGCATGATTTTTTTTCAGCCATTTTCATTGTGCTCTCCCAGCCCTGGCTCTTGTAAGGTCCTGTAAACCTTGTAACAAATGGGAAAATTCTGGGAGTAATTTATAGGGATTTCCAGTGACTCATGGCTGTTCGAAGGTGGCGGCTTCTGCTGGCTCCAGGGAGTTTTGTGGTTGGTGGTGAAGCAACATCCAGCTACTCCTGGGGTGTAGGGATGTGCTAATCTGAGGTCAGCATAGCATAAGGGTTATATGGATTAAGTTGCCTAAATATAGAAGTCTAATCACCTTGGACACCCCAATCCGACCTCCAGCTGCCTCCTCAGAAGGGCAGAAATCTCCTGTAGGTCATATCTGTCAGCCATGGGCAAACATCTTGGAAATATGCTAAATTAGCATCCCACTGGCTTGAAGGACTCTGTGTGTGTAACTCAGCCATCCCTTAGTGTGCAGAGACAGTGGATACATCCCAATGCATGTAGGCAGTAGCTCTGACAACTTAATGCAGTTATGTGTGATAGAGTTATAGATATGNCTGCTGTCCCAGAGCAGCGTATGCAGGAACTGATGACTGGTTTCACTTCTCATTTACCAGCTGGCAGCTAACACTTAGCAAATCCAGCTCAGAAAGCAAGGTCGGGAAACACTCGTTTGAGGAGCCTTCTCACACTTGTCAGAAGCGTGAGCACTTTGTGAAATGAGTGCAGAAGTGGGTCAGAAATGAAGATCTTTTTTTTCTGTTTTAACGCCCCCTCAAATTTCAAAGCGAATGATCTCCTCTATTTAAGTGACTGGTGTTGGCAGGGCTCCCACCAGCATTTTCACAGGGACGAATGCTTGGAATTACTTGCCGTATGGCAGGGTTGTGTACTATACACTACTACTTTCCTTTTTTCAGCTCGTAAAGGCAGCCAGCACTGCCTTATGAAGATTGCCAGCATGTCTCCAGCACCTACCCCTTGTCAGCAAGCAGGTAGCAGTGGGTTGGAGCACTCTCAGAAGGGCCGTCCCAGGAGGAACCATTCTGGCTACATCAAATCAAAAGGCTCCAGCTCTTGCCTGATGCTGTCTTAGTGACCTGGGCACCCACCAGTTCCCTGGTATCTGCAAGAAGCCAAGCCAGCTGTAGGCTGCTGAAAGGACCAGGACTCTGCAATATATCGCAGTGGATATGAGATGCTAAATCCGTAAGGTGTTTTTTGTTGCCATGTTTATGTTGTGTTTCGATCGTAGGCCCGCCCAAAATCCAGTGCAGAGGGAGTACAGGAGCTGTATATGAGTAGAAGATAACCAGAGAGTGATTCCTAGCCCAGCAAATGCCAGTCTGCACTCAGGGCATGGGTTATACTCGGGGACTACCATGGGATGAGGCCGGCTCTGTGGTACCCCAGTTTCAGCAATTAAAGGACTCGAGCCTGTGCAGTTTGCTTGGGGAACAATCAGCCGAAAGATCCTCTGGGCAGTGTGCTGTGAACAGGCAGTGCTCTTCCAGTTAGTGGGCCACTGTTCTCACTGCATGGTCACTTATTCTCCTGGTAAAAACTAATTTCATATTACCTCTCACATCAGCCGTTCACTCATCCAGCTCTCTTAATGTCACACAGCAGTGGTAGCAAACCACAGGAGCAATCACGTTCTCCGAGGCTGAAATGAGATTATTTTTTTTCCAATAAGAAAGACTGGCTGGTCTCCAAAGCTTGTCTGTCTCTACCTGATTTCCTGCCAGAGTCTTCTTGTGCTTGCACTCCTGCTCCGCTCCTTAGAAGACCAGTACAGATACTTTCATAACCATGGAGCTGCTTTTCATGCTCTATTATTTCTTCATTAAATTCAGCCTTTTGTGTTTACGCCCCCACTGCTTTCCTCCTTAACGGGCTCTTAAATCACTGACATAGGATGCTGGGAGAATTGATATAGTAACTTGATTATGAAATGAAAGCTTCCGATGCCAGAAATGGCAATGCTGTACCAGGACCCGCTGGATCTGGTACGGATAGCAAATGCTGTCGGGTGGCTCCTGTTGTGTGGCTGGAAAGAGGTGTTTGTCGGCCTGCTCGCAGCCAGGGAGGATATTAGATGCTCCTTATCTCTCTCACTTTGTACAGTTTTTCCCAAGACAGCTGTAGCCACTCATCAGGTTCTGAATCAGCCAACCTAGTTTTAGAAGTTTTTTTTTCTTCCAAAGCAATAGTTCCCCTTTGAAGCATGAAGCTTCTCCTAGAAGCCTGCTCTGATGCTCTCTGTTGGACTAGATGTTTGAGGGATCACGAGCATTTCAGGAAATCCCATCCTAGTGGGGTTTGGGCAAATGTGCTGGCAAAAATTGGATACCGGGGATTTAAGCAACTTCCACTGCTCTGAAAGAGCTGAGTGGCTCTTCTGAGACACCCCGGCTGCCTACAGAGGCGATCACACTACACATGGGTGCTCAAAACATTTCTGTTGGTGTGCAGGAAGCTGCAAGACAAAATGATCACAGTTGGCCACTAATGATGTGTATCACATTGCCTGGAGAACAGTATGAAAGACCTAAGGATAGCTTTGTGGTGCCGCTGAGCACACACACAACTGATGACGGAGCTGACTGAAAATGTGCTTTGAATATACATAAGACTATAAGAAGGCAGTCTGAAAAACAAGAATATAGCACTATAGCTCTTTGATGGAGTTACCTTCCATGAATTTAGTTAATGCTTTTGGAATATGTTTTTATACTTTTGATATCCGTAACAAAATGTAGCACTGAAGACCACAATTTAAATACAACCTGTTCTAAAAGTATATTCCTTTAAAAAAAACTCTCAGCATGATAATTTCACCAGAGGCCCCTTATTTTTCTTTTGAAAATTATTCCCTCTTCAGCTTCTTTGTACGGTCCATAAAGTGATAAGGCAAACAGCTTTTATAACTGAGACAGACTCCGTAGGTAGCTTAGGTTGGTCGCCCAAGATTGATAAGCACAGCTTAAATTCCAGCTTTAGACACTCTCTGTGTCAGAGTTCCTCAAGTGTAAAACTAGAGCTGGTATAAGGGTTGTAAAATTAGCGTGATTATTGCTCTTGATGCTCTTAGATGCACAAGTAGAGAAAGTTTTTTAGTATGTTGAACAGTCCAGCAAGGGCTGGAGGTTATAAGCATCAGTTCTAGAAAGTCTGTAAATAATAACGGCTAATATAAGAATTTTTGAATTGCTGAATATTAACTTGCTAATGATCCATTTTCTGTTAGTTCTAATTCAAGCAGTGGAGTGATTTTACAATATGTATTTTCTTCACATAAGATAAAATTTTTGCTTCACATAGTCTGCTCATGGCTTTTTTTTCCTGCACGGTTCTGAATCTAGAATGTGTGATTCCTGGGTAAATAAGAGACAGATACTTTTGTAAGCATGTTCTTTTTCTTTTTTTACCCCGATCTCACGTCTTGCTCTACAGGACTTTGAGCAAATGCAATTATTTCTGCCACCATCAGAGAAGCCACTTAGATGATTAAAGGTGAGCATTTGCTTAAGTGCTTTACTGATTGAGCTTTTATTGCACTGGAGAGTATCAATTAAAAAAAAAAAAAACAGCACACAACAAAACCCTTGTCTCCCTCATGATTCAAAAAAATCTAAAGAAACCAAGTACCGTACGGAGCGGTTTGACCTTTAGAAAACATTTTGTAAGGCATTTCAATGAAATGCAAAGGGCACTTCTAAAATCTTTCGCATTCATCAGCCGTGTCCTCCTCTATCAAAACTCCGATGTTAATTACGAACAGGAACAAAAAAAAAAAAAACAAAACCAAACCATCCCCAAACCAACCTAACAAGCCCTTTGGCAGAGGCTCCCTCCCGCAGCTGGCCCCAGTAGATGGCACTGTTTTGAATAATTTGAGGCAGGGACCCCGCTGCCTGCGGGCTGCTCCCGCCGCCGTCCCGACCCGCGGCCCCGCTCCCGACCCCCGGNAAGCGGGAGTTTGTTGCTGGTGAGGAAAAATAATCGGTACCCCACTGCTGTAGCTGTGGTTTGCTGTCTGCTGCTTGTACCTGTTGCTTCACTTCACAGAATCATAGAGTCGTTTCGGTTAGAAGAGACCTTTTAAGGCCATCCAGTCCAAGCGTTAACCCACCACTACCAAGTCCACCACTAAACCATATCCCTCAGCACCAGTCTACCCATCTTATAAGTACCTCCGGGGATGGCGACTCCACCGCTTCCCTGGGCAGCCTGTTCCAATGCTTGACAACCATTTCAGTGAAGAAATTTTCTCTACCGTAACTCTCCCTCCCCCT
>VZSZ01008165.1:347704-420744 GCA_013398815.1 Ibidorhyncha struthersii
ACAGACCTTCCCTTCCCCCCCCCCCCCATTGTTTTCAGAAAATTCAGTGTTCCATTTACAAAAGTCACAGAAAAGTCTGCTGCTGTTGTCAGCGATGAGGGATATCCCTTCCTGATACCTTGTGAGGTGCTTTGGAGAGACTGTCTCTGCTGAGGGGTGAATTCACCTCGTATGTGTATGTGTCTGCTGATTTGCTTCCACAGAGGGAAGCAGGGACCTAAATGCTTGATCTACAGGAACTCAGGGACTGGAAAACTTAACCTTCAGGTACCCCATTGCCTAGTAAAATTACCTGTCCCAATTTAGAAGTTCAAGCTTCCTTGAATGGGAGGAATTTGGTGTTCACATTTGGGGTAGACAAAGCTTCTTTTCAGTTTTTACTCGCTGCTTGTATTTGCGAATTCTCTTCTGAAGTTTGGTGCTTAAATCACACCACTCTTTTCTAGTGAAAAAAAAGGGATACTTTTTGGATCTGGGAGCACGTTTTGGCTGCTGGCTTTGGGTACTGACCTGGCCTTACTCTGATTCCTGGGAGGGAAACGTGGGTGCCCTCCCTCCCTCTGAACTGTAGGGGAAGTAGACACGAGCATGGGAAACAGCTCTGATAGGAAGTATTGAAGGGGGTACACAACTTCCTTCCTAGGATGCTGGGGTCTGGGGGACTTGTCCTTTAGTTTATGCTTGTTATCAAGCAGATGGGAACTTTTCCCTCTTGTGCCACTGGGTATAGCAAACCACAAAGTTTCTGGATCCTTGTGCTGTAAGAACCTGCAGCTTTTCTGCAAGTTGCCACAATCATGTGGGATGAGCCCTCTCTGTAGGGTAGATCCTTCTCTCTAGTCTGAGAACAGCATGAGGAATTCTTGGTTTCGGTCCTTTCTTTTGGACCCAGTCCACCTCAGCTGAGAAACAAGTGCTGTTTTAAAAGGTTTTGGGTTTTTTTGTTTGTTTATTTTCTGGGATAATCATTGGCCTGTGGATGAGAAACTGGAGCTGGGAGGCGGGTGTCATCACTAGCCTATTGCACAGATTATTCTCTCCAACACTTGGGCTAACATCCATTAAGATAAATTATTAAAATGGAAAAAGTAGGCTGGGAGGATTACAACCATATGGCCTTGTTGAAATTTCTATTGCCTGGTTGGAGAGGCAGGAAGAAATCTCCCCAGACAACCAGGGGACTGGACTTGGTGCTCCTCGCAAGTGAAAAGAGCATTTGTTTGCAGGTGGGAGCAGCCCCCTCCCTCATACGGTACGCTGGTACTTCCTTCCAGGAGAGAGCAAGACTGGTGGCAGCACAGTAGACTTCAGCCCTGCCTTTCTCCTTTGAGCCCCTGTTGTGCAGTTCCAGCAGCTCCCTGCTCAACATGCAGGTTTTTGTAGCTCCTACTTTTAGCCCTGTGTAAGAACCAGCCGCCTTTACTTCTGCAGCTCTCAGCTTTCCTTGTATCCTTTTCCCTCCGAGCACTGATTTTGCCTCTTCTTTTTTTTTTTTTTTTTTCCTCCTCAGCACTGTCCGGTTTTGTTTCTCTTCCTGGGTGGAAGACACAGAGAGATCATCTATCTTCAGAAATCCCAGTTTCCCCATTTTTTCCCTTTTTGTCCTTTTCCACCAGCAAACCCCAGGGGCAACTTGCCAGCAATGTGCTGTGCAAGTGGGCAGACTCTGGAAGGAAAGAGTATTTCTTCTCCTGATCAGTTCAGGTGCTAAGGAAACCAAAGTGGAGTGAAATAATTCCTCTTTTATAGAAAACCAAAGGAAAAATATGCTTTGAAGGACTCGTCGCCTGACTGTGAGATCCTGGGGATTATATCCGTAACAGGAGAAACCTGGTAACCATGTCTGTTATTTCTTTGATACAACCCTACTTAGTTACTTGTGAATTATGCTCCATCTAGATGGTGCTGGCCAGACATGGACAGGGGGAGGGTTGCCTGCACCAGCTGTGCTCAGGGCAACTACATGGCCTAAATTGGGTAAAGCATGGGCTTTAGCAGAGGAAAAGGATAACTTAGGCACTTTTTTTTTTTTTAGAGCTTTCTAAAGGCTCAAGAAAAATAGCCTTCGCTAAGCAGTCTTAGCTCCTGCAACATTTCTATTTTTAAAACTTTCAGTGGGAATGTGAGCTGGTGTTTTCCAAATGCATACAACAGCTGGCTCTCTGTGCTGTGCGCCACCCTTTGAAAATGCCAAACTAAGGCCAGCCAGTGACCAGGGAACACTGGATTCTCCCCCACCTATTTCCGCAGGCAAATGATTCCCGAAACACAAAATTTCAAACAAATAAACCTGAATATTGCTCATTGCCATTTCTTACTGTGATAAGTAGTTTAAGGTCATCTTTTCTGTATTTACAATGTATGGCTTAAAATACAAACACCCTTTGTTTGTGCTTTGTTATTGTCTGCACCACTGAATGCTTTCACGGATATACGCTGCAATAAAGGATGGCTTAGAAATTCAATGTCAAAAGGCAGCCAGTGCCACTGGGGAATAGAGTACTCTACTGATCAAGACTCGTAGTCTCCATTGACCAGGTTCACAATGTAATGCTTTTTCTAAAATGTATCTAATGCGGGGCTGAAATTTATGCATCATAAAGGGACAAGACAAAAACCACCTTCCAGTTCTTTTTCAGCCTTTAGTAGAAACCTTGATCAGCGATTTAGTTAAACATTTAGTTGTATAAATTTGTAAGGTCTGCTGCAATTTTGCCTGAAAGTGAAAACAAAGACTTTTCTGGACATCCTGTTCTTACTTTTCTTTCTGTACAAGAATGTCAGGACATTTTAAAACCTACAGGCACTTTCTTTTCTTCCACTCCTTAATTGAACAGCATGATACATTTTGAACTGCTCCTTCACTGTAATTCCCAAGTCTGAAACGTGCCCAACACAGACGTCTCGCTTTTGCCATTCCTCTTCCTTTCCCTTTAAAAATTTGTTCTCCAGGACAAACTGGTGAAGCTGCACAGGGTTCTTCTTCAAAGCAGATTTTAATTCTTGTGTCTGTGATTGCCAGTTGCAAAACATATAAATGTGATTGCCTCTGGGCTTGAGAATAAGCCTCAGATATCCATTCTGGAACAAACACTTTCAGAGCTACTAGGCTGCAATTATAGTCATGTTAGCAGGTGTGAATTATTTAGTTAAGGTCAGGAACCAGTCTTCTTTAGAATATGCAGGTTTCAGATACAGTTTGGCCATTTAAAATGTGTTAATTTCTTGACAGAGTAGGTTATTGCATTATGGGTTGGATTAAATTTTTTTGAAATTAGTAGATCCTTATTTAAGATAGTTTTGTGAAGTGCTGGGGCGTATATATTTCTGCCCCAAGCAGAGGCAGTGCGAGGCAGCTTGGAAATGTAAGTGGGGTCTATGTTTTATTTTGGCAAGACCACGTATGTGGATGAGAGAGTAACACTGAATGATAAAGGAAAAAATCACAATGCATATTGTATAGTGTCTTTGTGTGGTCATGACAAGAGTGTACAATGTTGAGGTACTGGATTGAAAGAGCGGGAAAATCACCTTCAGTATTCAGTCCACCTGACTTTCAGGAAAGTAGGGTGTTGTACATCACTGTGAACATACAAAATTACCTCGAAGTTCCCTGATTCAATCACTGAGTTTTGCATGAAGTAGAACATCACATCTGTTCAACAGGACCCTGGTGGCCTTGGGCTTTTTTGTGCAGAGTTCAAACAGCTTTTCATAGCCTGTGTACTTCTTGTAGTTCAGCTTTTCATGCAGTTAACGCCCATGTTTGTGTTGATATCCAGCATGTGTCCAGACTGTCCCAGTGCCACAAAGAGCACAAAATAATCCAGTGTGTTTCGGACCAGGTGTAAGGGTAGGAGCAATGGACTTCCAGGGTACTGAGCACCAGACGTGAGATGAGCAGGCTGAAGCTTTGTGGACGACTGAACTTATTTTCTGCAGCTCTCCCTTGCTTTAGAAAAACAGCCTTTTCGCCCACAGTCATGTCCCTTTCACCTTGGTGCTTGGTAAATATCTACCAGATGGGTTTGCTGAGGGAAGCCTACTGAAGGGGGAGTGAAAGGAGGGAAAATAACAAGAAGTTATAAACATTGAACAGGTAAATGTTGGAATTTGAACCTAAAACCTCAGTAGAATTTGTCCTGGCAACAGCATCCTGAAGTGCAGGAGCAGAGAAGGAGAGAGAGACCCCATCCTGAGGCTTGAGCTGCCGAAGCTTAGGGAGGTGCCTAATCAGCGCTAATCAGCATCAGGGAAGCTGCTTGGTGATGGACTGCTCCTCCACAGCTGCTGATGAGCAGCCTGTCTGTCACACATTATTCACTGCTAAGCTGTTTGGTGAATAATTTTCAGCAGCCCAAGAGGGGCTCTAATCAGGTGTGATAGTCTTTTCCCTGACTTTGCCGCTCTGCAAGGATAAGGCCCTTGAGTCACGCGCTGCTGGTGTGTAATTCTCAGAAGAAGCAAGAAACTGTATTGGTTACTATTTTCCTGGTTCCTACAGCCAGCAGACCGGAGACATTGCGTGAGATCTGGTTTGGACCTGGAAACAGGAAAGTTAAAATAAGTGAGCTGGACAAGATGCAAGTGGCACTATTACTTATAAGAGAAAAGTATTTAGAGTGTAGCGTAGTCAGCTCCATGTTACTTATGTAAGGGAGGAAAGAGGAAACCAGAAACCTAGATAAACTTTTTCTTTCTGTTTGGGCATTCTTGTAAATAAAAAGTTATACTGATGATGGCTGACTACTGCACTGACCTCTCCTTACTGGAATCATTTACAAAATCCCAGGTCTTGGTTTGTCACTCAGGAGGCCAGAAAAGGGAACCGCATAAAGGAGAAAAAAAAAAAGGTCAAATGCAGGAGCTGGAACATGAATGAAATGTTTCTGCAGTGGAACTAACTTGGTATCTCTTTTCTGTCCTCTCTAATATATCCAGACCCATGCCAGCTTTGTGCAGTGCTACAGCACGGTGTCTGCCTGACTATATTGCTCCAAACTCAAGTTCACCAAGCTCATAAGGTCTACATGAACACCAACCATGTCCAGCGCTCAGTATCCCGCTGGATAACCCACCAACAGCTGGTGGCTATATTACCACTGTTTCTTTCAACAAGTTACCAGTTGCTTGGCTGACATACTCTAAAAAGTTCTGGTAAGGGAGTTTTGTTTTCCTCGGTAGACCAAAGCACTTTGCAACTTTGTTAGCAGAACCTGCTGAGGCAGACTATTCGTGGTACCGATACAAGAGCATCTCCAGAAAATAAACAAAACCCCTGAACGTTAAAACTGAGGGGGCTACATGCTCTCAGCTTCTTGGATACGAAGTGGGGATTGTTGCAAAATTTGCAATATTGGAAGTGAAGGAGCTAAGGAAAATCGTGGTTTAAAATTCAGCCCTAGTCAGCACTAATGACTGGAAATTGGTTACCAGCTGGTGGCTGTTCCAGCTTATTCCTTGTGAAAGACACATTCATGAGTGTGAGATGAAAGAAGGGAAACACTTGCCTATTGCCATTTCTAGTAAAGCAGTAAACATTGTTGAATGCCAGAATAAAGAGTATGAATTTGATTTTTCCTGCTGGAGCTTTCTGATGGAGAATCGAATCTGCCTGGTGGATAAATTATTGATGAAGGTTGCTGTTTTTAACCCTACTGTATTGCCTGTGATATGGTAAACATAACTTCTCCACAGGTTCTCATCCCAACTGCTGGCCAAATTTTATTCTTGACTGTCCACCTGTGGCTGCTATTAACTTAGATGAGAGGCACAGTCATGGCTCTGCAGGTAGTAATTAGGCACAATTTATTTTTGTCCTGGATACATCCTGAGTGGTGAATATGAAAATTTGCATAGAATAATTTTTCATCCTTAAATGTCAATTCTTCTTGTGGTTTCTAATCAATAGATTGTGACTTGCACACAGTACACGCACACAGAAACAACAATGGATCAAAGTAAGTCTTCCCCGCTTCCTGTCTTCCCTGTCTTCTTACCCTTTGATGCAGTTGTTTGTTGTACAGATACATCAGAAGCACATCTTGTGTCTGTCTCCCTTAGTCGTTGCCTATACAAGGCAATAAGTGTGGCAGGGATGATTGCAAAGGTGTGGATTTATTGCACACATAGGACAACAATAATCTAAATACAATTATGCCATTAGCAAGCCTTGAGAGACAAGCAGGATGGAGCTGAGACTGCTTAAGGCACCTTTATTAGGTGCTTAGTTGCATCCTCAGGACAGAGGTCCACCCTTGGCCACTCAGCCTGGTAGAGAAGAGCTGTTTTCTCTCACAGTTGCATTCCTCAATGCTTTATTGCAAAATTGTACAAAGTCTATATTTGTTATTTGACCTACCACGGTACATTAAACAAAATAACTTGTGCTGATGATGTCAAAAGGGAGTTTTTTTTCCAACGAAGCCTTTGCCACAGAAGCCTTTGGATGCATTCATAAGAAGAGGAAACCCAGGTCTGTGCAGCCATACAAGAGTGTAGGGTACAAGATGAAATGAATGTCGGTGTAGAGATCAGTAACCATAAAAATCACAGCATGTTTTCCAGAAAAGATTTATATTTTGGAAAGAAAAGGTGCATCCTCTGCAGCAGAAAGTGCTTGGCGTTATCATCCTACTTCTGAACACAGGTTTGCATCAGCTTTCTGCCACAGCATCTGCATTGACTTCCATGAAGATGCTCTTGTTTTACTCCAGGCCAAAGTCTCCCCCAGAGCTACAGTTTATAGAGCAAATGACTGACATAAAGGCCCTTTTTGCTGTTTTAAACAGCAGGGAAGAATTTTTTTTAAAAGTCAGGCTTGTGGTTGATGAATAAAACATGGCTCAATGTGATGCCATTCAGCAAGGGAAGCTCTGGAATAATTTAGATTTTCTCACACGTGGGTTTTGTACACTGGTAAGGACTTGTGGTCGCATTGCTGTAAGTGTTGAAATCTATTATAAAATTGTGAGAATAACAGGGCACTTAAGAAGTAACTAAAACTGAGAATGAATTGTTCCTGTTAGAGGAACACAAGCACACTTATTAGGTATACTTGCTGCCTGTGGGAGATATTTCTTTCTCGTTTTCCCTTCCCCAGGCTCATCAAAGGACAAAAGCAGAAAAAAATGAGTGTAATGGGTTTATTCTGTCTTTGTGCAGTGTTTGTGGAAGCTAACAGCAGTAAAAACCCATTGTAGGTTAAAATAATAGTTCTTTAGAAAGCTTTTAAAGAGAGTTACATTGGCAGCATCAGAAAAAAATAGAAGGTTGCATGTCATTTATAGACTGGTTGGGTTTCTGTGGGCTCCCAGTGTGTTTCTGAAACATATATTTAATCCGCCACATACCCTGAACTGGTAGGAAGATAGTCTTTATTAGAATAGCTGTTTCAGCAGGAAATACCTTAGAGATTCCTCAGAGCCATGTTTTTCACTTTTGTTTTTAATTTTACAGAAGGCATGGATAGTATCTCCCTGGCCTGGAGGACAGTTTTTGTTGTGCCACTACTTCAATGAGCTGTTAACTCAACCACAGCTGCTAAAGGTACCCTGCAAACCCTCTTTTTTTTTGCCCCGAATCAAGCCAATTGTAGCAATGCATTGAACTGACTGAGTGGTGATGTCAGCACATGCTTAAAACTAGCGATGGCCTCAGGTCGTTAGCCCTGCGTGCTCATTCAGGCATAGTCAAATAGTTGATGATAAATAATGTTGTCGTCTTCTCCTTCTCCTTTCTCTCTCTCTCTTTTTTTTTTTTTTTTTAATGAGTATCTCTGCTTAAAACTTGCTCATTCTGCCTTTTAAATGTAGCCTTTGGTGTTCTCTGCATGCTACTGCCAACTCAGTTACTGGAGACATTCAGTATGCTTATTATTTAGTTGAGGTGGTTTTTGATCTTTTGTGGACACTAGTATACACTGCCAAAGTATTTACGAATTTATCTAGATTCCACCTATGCAATGAAAGGTCAGCTATGCAAAGTTCCTCACAACTTTTCCAAAGTATGCTAATAAAAAATTAAGTGTATCAGTAACCCCAAGGTCAAATAATCAATAGAGAAGCAGCAAAATTCAATACTGTAATTTTTAAAGAGCTGCATGTCTTTATCACAGTTGTGAGGAAGGAAAAGATGCAGTCAGACAGAGTATTCATTGCTTTGTGAGCACTGAATGAAGCTGAGGACAGTGCGATTGGTTTTAACTGGTATAATTTATTCTGGTTAAAGTGATTGCCAGATGGGACCTGAGGGATCTTTCTCTCTAAGTGAAAGAAGACCCCTTCTAGGTAAGGTCAAATTGTGTCTGGTCTTTCCGAAGCAGTAGCACATATGGCGACACCAGAGAGTCCTGACAATTGCCTTTGGCTCTACAAGATCTTTTTTTTGCCTATTTGGTCTCTGAATCCTTGCAGAACACTCATCACATCGAAATTTAATATTTACCATCTAATTTAAATGGTCAGAGGCGTTAAGTAGATTTATATTATCTTTAAGTTTCAGTCCAGAGTAGTTTGCCCCAAGTTCAGTATTACTTTCGCCTAAATAGTGTCAGAGGTGGTACAGAACAAATGTAGTTGAATCTAGCTCAAGCCCTGCTTTTCTAAGTATATTTTAAAGGAAAAAAAAAAATAGCTCTAGTGACTGTGAGCAAAAATACTTGTTATTTCTTTAACAGAAAAATAACTTTTGGAGTGATAGATTATTTGTGCTAGAGAGCCAGATGTTAAGTATTTGTTAGTTTCTTGTTGGATTCAAAATACAGAGATGTGCAGATCTCTGTTGCCAACAGTTAGTGATGGCCATCACAGATTAAGAAAAGTGGTATCAGTCCCACCTGTCACCTGAATGGGACTTGAAGGGCAAGTTACTTCACAAGCGTTTCCAACACACATTCCTGAAACACAGGGGTGATTATCTGCAGGAGCTTGCAAGCTACTTCATTCCCTTCTAGATGAACACTCATCGGACTTCGAGGTTTGAGACTTTTAAAACCCTTCCCTGCAGCCCTCATATATATATATATTATGTATTTGCAAAGCAGGGACACACACACAGAAATACTGACACATTTAAATGTTGGACATTTTCCTGCCAGTAACATTAAAATTTGGTTTTGGCTAATATTTCTTAATCCCAGGAAGGAAGAGGTAGATGTGTAAATAGGAACATGATTTTCACGGCAAAGAGCAAGTAGAGTCATTGACCGCAAAACTCGCTGAGATGGTAGAAAAAATTAATGGAGGGAAAAAAATACCTTTCAGTTTGATGTCTTTCTTGAAGTCACATCTCTTTCACTCTCCCTGATGGGTTACCTATGACCAATTAGTGAAAGATATGCTAACTTTACCCTGATTTCAATTTGCATTACGTCAATAAAAGAGTAAACAAAATGGAAGGTAACTGGAGAAAGCAAAACAAAGAGAAACTGCAACAGGTCTACAGTGATACATCCCATCCTGTCTTCCCAGCGGATTGGTAGGATCATTTGTTCTGTCATAGCTGTAGCCCATGATAAGATTGTTGCATACGATGTTACGGTTTATCTTTAATAAAGGTGCCTTCCCATCTCTCCTGGATAATTCTCACTCCTCGCTCTCCTCTGGAGAGAAGCTTGTAACACTCTCCAATTACTCCCATTTTTTCCCCCCCTTGGCTCAGTAAACACACTGTTTCTAAGTGCAGTCTCCAGTTCTTCTTCTGTCCCATCCTTGATCCCCTCCAATTATCTTTCTGTCTCTCACATGCTGCTGAAACAGCTCCTGACAAAAATCTCTCATGAATAACTTGTTTTAGCCAAAGCCCAGAACTGCAACTTCTCTAATTGACTCCCAAGTATCCCACAGTCCCTGCATCAGCTCAGCGCTGGGAGGGAGCATGAATGGTTTACAATTACCTGCAGCCCTTCCTTCTCTTAGAGAGTCTGCATGAAGCCTCACCCGAGATAATTGTAGGCTGCCAACTTACACTGTAGGTCTACACAGCTCTGTTCGTTCATTGCTGCTTTGGTGTGCATAAGTTGAAGGGAGAGTGGCTTTATGGGGAGCTGAGAAAGACCTTGTTACTCCATGAGAAATGCATAGACTTTGTCAAACCCTTGGTCTTCATCATGTTGTGGGTTTGTTTATTTTTATTTTACGGAAGGAAAGTAATGTGTTATATGAGAGTTTGGCCAGAGTTAGTGCCTGGGTGTTGGTTTGGTTTAGAAAGCTGGGGAAGAAAAACAAAATAGGTGAGAAAATCACAATACCTAGGTGTTTGGAGAACAGAGACTCAGGAGCAGTAATTTACTGCTGCATTGACTGACTGTATGTGAGAGGGCTCTCAAGGACAGACAAATAGTGAACTGCCTCCCACTGTGTGTTTTGTATTTAAATGGTTTCATTTTGGCATACAGCAATGAGAACATGGCTGGGCAAAGAGAAAGAGAATTGACTGTGACTAAGAAAGAAAATCAGACTGAAGATTGAAAAATGCTAAAGCAGTGAGAACGTGATTGTAAAAGACCAGCCCCCCCTGAGAGGCAACTAATTCATGGCCATAGCCTCCCACAAGATGCTGTTCCTTGCAGAGTTTAATTTGCAAATCATCTTTCTTCCTCTGCTGATGTCCTGCAGTGTAACCCCCAGCCCCATCAATAAAAGATGCGGTAATGAGTCACACATTCATTGCAGTCATCACATCCGCAATAAAACATTGGTCCTCTGACAGTTTACAAGATACAAATCATATCAGCATGCAGTTAAGGTTGAGACTACATAGGAGTAATTTAGAAAAAAAAAAAAAGACATTAGATGGTGTAATTGTCTCCAAACCAAGTATTAGACACTGATAAAATTCAGTTGTCAGTTTATAAGTAAAAGACATGTGGGCATGCTAAGATTGGGAATGTTGGCTCTGCTCCGCTCCAACAAAAAGCCGCAGATGCATTGAGTGTAAACCGAGGAGTTAATAGCGCTGTGTTCAGGTACAGGTCCTTTAGGCTTGAAATGAAACAGCTGGGCCTTCATTCAACAGATTTCCAAGAAGCAGGTTACTGTTCAGGTCTGAAGCAAACTAATAATGACTTTTAATAAACCTTTCCTATATCCTACTTGTTAACTTTGACATGCAAAGATTAAACTCTCATTTGTAAACTGGTACACAAACAGAGCTATAAAGCACTTTCCCTATAGACATCTTAAAGATGATTTATGCCATTTTTGTCTGTGTGTCATACAGTAGAGAGAGACTACTTTGCTATTTATTTTATTTATGCCGTTTTGTTTTGGAGAGGAGAAGGACAAAATGCATTCATCAGAATTTCTTATGCAAGCTCCCTGCAGGCCTCAAAGTATTCTGAAAGGAATCAACATGCAAAATGAGATAATTATTTCAGTTTAGTATTAAAAGGCTTTGTATTTTTTCTCCTATAAAAATGCTGTTAGACTGATCAAACTTTTTAAAATGCTAAGTATTGAAAAATAAAAGGGTGTATTTATCAGGAGATGAATAGCTTAGGTACACATTGTGGGTACTTGTCAATATAACTTCTGGAAAAAACAAAGTGATGAAGTGATGTATACGTAGAAGAGCCTGTCATTATTTTTAGGTTTCTTGAAATAAGACTGTTGTTTCTTCTGCCCAAAGTGAGTATTGCTTTGAATGCTAAAACAGTGACAGATGTGTCAGAACCACATGCACAGATGTCAGCACCAGCGGACACAGAAACAGTTTTGCTTTTCATTTCTCGTGTCTCGTATACACATGGAAGAAAGAATGGCGGGAGCATACCTCCAGTGCAGAGGTACCACAGGAAGCTCTTAATCAGTCTTTGTCAGCTCCAGACTAAAACACCTACATTTAGGTGTAGACATGCAGTTTTTTACATGTGAACCAAGGGCATGGTTCAGTTACCCAAGCACAGGTGAGATGCCCTAGTTATCCTGCTGGCCTCCGGTGGCTGCCCCGAGGGGAGGGGGTGTCTGGCAGGTTCCATGCCTGCTGTCTTTGCCAGCCCCCCAGGGAGTTCTCAGTAGCATGGCTTTGCAGAAGGGATGTGCTTGGACAGCTGACTCAAGCTCTGGGCCTCCACCGACTCAAACAGCTGCTTCAAATCCTTGCTCGTATGAATACTTTTACATGCAAATGCCTAAATTTAGGTGGCTTCATCTTAAACTGAACTGTACCTGCAGTCTGGCTGTAGGTGAGCTAACCTGACCAAGCTGCTTGGGTAGCCAGCCATGGAGACTGCTGTATCTCGCTACACTCAGTGATACACACACATGCTCGGAAACATCTGTCTTCATTTTGTTCCGTATCACATTTGATTTTCATCCTAGCGTTAGGCAGCTCTCTGCTCTGCAAATAGTCCCCCTGAAATCAGTAAGATTTCTTGCAGGATGAGGTATCCTTCCAGGTTCGGAAAATTTCTGAGCTGCTTCATGGGAAATACCATCTGTGTGAGGGAATTAGGCTAGTTTGGAAAAAGCCGTAGTTGGTACAGAAAGGTAAATATTTAGCAAGCATTTCCACATATTCGTGTTCTACCCACTTGCATTGATGAATTAGGAGCCACTGTGAGCCCAGGACTCTTGTTGCCAGCTAAGGCAGGGGCTCTTCTGGTTTTGAGCTTATGCATGGGTTCAAGCAAATTTGATAATCAGGTTCAGGATAATCTTTCAAAGTATGACCTCATCCCTGTTTTAAGGGAATCTATGCTGAACTGAAGTTTGAGAACAGAATGACATAAAATTAGTAGGTTTATTGGTTTGCTGAAAAGCTGTGATTTGATTCAAAGGTAACCTTAGTTTGAAAGACATTGGATTCCAACTTCATAAAACGCAGTTGTGATATTTCGTATACCCTATTTCATTACTGGGCGCTAATAATAATCTGGCATGAAATAATCTGAGACTATTAAACATTCTTTTTCCGTCATGAGCTGCAGCCATTTTATTTCTATTGTTTGCTATGTTAATAATTTCATTAAAAATAGGAGAAAGCCTAACCTACTGGGTAGTACTGGTGCTTTCTGCTTTTACTTTCTACAGAACCAGGCTGTGTTTTAGGCTGCATGGAAGTTAGCTTGTTGTGGTAGAACTTTGTATTTGCTTCCAGACTTGTAGCAGTAATGAGTTTATCCACTTCTGAAAGGAGGTAGGCAGCAAGTTGCCTATATCCTCTGCTCTTCAGTTAGAATCACTAACATAGAAGAGCTGGATTAGGAATGCCTTCTAAGATGGAAATAGCTATCTGTCTTTTGGAAAGTAAATATCTGTCTCAGAGAGGAAAATAAGGGGGTTATTGTGTTTCCATGACTTACGAATTAGAGCATCCCTGGAGTTTTCTTTCAGGCTGGAGTAGTTTGTGCGCTGTCTCTTGCACACAGCTGCATGTGATGCCAAACCCTGGCTCAGCTGGGGGAATGAGACTGAGCCAGTCACTTTCTCACAATATGTAGTGCAGGCAAACTTCTAATTCTTAAACACTAGCATGATTCAGACCTAACTGAGTTTCTGTTCTGGGTGTGAAATGTTAGCTAAAAAAAAATATAAACTGCATCCTGCTGTCACCAAATGATGACCACATTTATTTTTAAATCAGGCTTTGTAATCCATCCTCACTGCACTCACTTAATAGTTTTCCAATAGGTATATTTGTACTCCAGTTCATTGATAGTCTTATTTTGATGCCTCATTATTGTATTATTGCTTTACTGGGATACCTTATAAAAGCAACACAGATTTTGCTGCTGACTTCAGTGGAGCCTGGTCTTTATTTACCGGCTGATACAAGATTTCAGCTTTCATGGCTGCTGTGGAAAAACATGGTTAATATGAATGACTATGAATCAGTTGTGGGAACTGATAGTACAGTGTAGGAGAACATGTTTCCTGCTGTGTAGGACAATCTTATTTTACCTCAGACACCTATGCATTTCTGAACTGACTCTTATTCAATCATTGTAAGAACACAAAATTGTCAGATCAGCTATGAATATTTTCCACTATCCTAACTGTCTGTGTAGCGCTTCACAATTTCCTGGACAGAGCATAGACAGAGGCTCAACGAGTACCTAAGCAACGTGGGAGGAATAATGCGTTGATCCCAAAATAAACATATGCTTTTGCTATTTAGTTTCTCAATATTCACGTTTTGGATTACATTTACTTCAAATCAATCTGGAGAAGGCAGACCTGGTTGTATATGGAGCTATGTATCCTACACAATGCTTAGTTTGAATCATAGTTATAAGAAGGTTTCAAATTCTCTTTTCAAGTCTGTCAAAAGTGTCAAATTTCTGGTAACTCACAGGTCTGAGGAATACTTTTTCACTAATGAGTGAACCTAAGGAATTCATGGTTTGCAGGAGCCTTGGAAAGTTCAAATACTCATCACATAATGTCTGATGAACGCTCATCTTTTCCCATTCATTACTTCCAGTATGGGGAAAGCACATACTGAACTTTCCCCATCCACGTCAAAATCATGAGTCGAACCCCTCACAATATCCCCATGTCAGAGTAGAGACGCTGTCTCTGTACAGCATTTCCAAGCTAACTGGCCATCAGCAGTAACTTTTTTGTTGTGCCATTTTAAAGTTTTCCTCAGCCGGTTATATGAAACAATTAATAAAATAAGAAAGCTATCCTGTTTCTGCAGTTGTACTTCAGTACCAACTCCTACTGACATTCATACTGTGTCTCCCACTAAAGCCAGTGGTGAGATTTGGCAACTGTAGTTGACAGGTAAACACTGGCATTTACTGATAAATGTGCATTTGTTAGAAGGTCTCTGTGTCATCCCATGTAGGCACATTGAAAGCTGAAGGTAAGTATCTCACTGCATGCTGGCTTTTGTTCAGGCTTGAATAACCTCATCTAATATATTGAAATTAGTTTTCTTGAAGCATATTTATTACCTGCTCTTTTTTTCCCCCGGATATTTTTGCTTGGCAAATATCCAGATCCTTTTGTGTGCATACATTGTGAAGCCAAATTTGCCATATTTTCACATTCATATGATTTTGTCCTTTTAGCTCAAATTCATTAGTGCTTTTTGGTAGCAGACTGTGTAGGAAAGAGTTCAAATTCCTGGACAGAATTGAACACGCTAAAAAAGCTAACAAATTACCTATTTTAATTCATCATAATTTATCTTTTTACCTTGGCCAAAGCAAGGAGGTGGAAGATTGTCCCAGTCAGTGTGTTACTGTGCTGAAGGAAGGATTTGCTGTTAGCTGTGGCTATCAGGAGGTCACAGCTTGGACTGGAGACCATGTCCTGGGAAAGCACTAGGTGCTGAGCTCCTGAAATGCACCAGCAGTTGGTTGGAATAGTGATGACCGCTGTGCAGAGGACGGGGATTCTGAACAACCCCAGACAGCGGAGGCAGGCAAACAGCCTGCTGAGCCAGACTGTCCTCTGCCTCAAAAAAGTGCCTTTCTCCTCTGGGGACTCCTTGAACAAAACTCCTGAAAGTAAGTGCCTGTGCTCATTTTTATTCTAAGTAGAGTAAGGGGTCATGGCTGTATAATGCCACCAGAGGAAGCATCTTTCCTCCTCCCCAGTGGTAAGCTCAGTGTTCAGTGCAGTCATCTGTGACGTGATGGACAGAAGATCAATCCCCTCTTCTGTCTGATGGGAATTCAATGCCGCATCTTCTGTCTTTAAGGAAAGCACCCACATAGCCCACTGGCTGTACCAGTCCCTGCTGCAAAAACATTTTATACCTCTTGTATACAGACTGTTCATTATAATACCAAATTGTGCCTAAACAAGCCTCAGAGTAGGACAAGTGCTCTGTTTAACTCTAGCGTGCTGCTCGCTTCATTTCTCTGTGCTGGTGCTTCCAAAGGAGAAGCAGGTAAAGTTGTCTATCTTCTGGAACGGCTTCTGTGTTAGTGATGAGCAAGGAGTGGGGAATGGAAGTTTGAACCTGTTTACGTCATCGAATAAATTATTTTTTTTCCATATCCTAGATGAATGCTTTGGTTACTGGGGTTAAGTTGGAGGGGATTTGTGTAGCATCTGCACCGACCATCACAAAATGGGCATTTTTTGTGCATTCCTGTTAGTTCAAATCCATCAGAGACAGAGGGAGAAGAACCAAAGAACATAGGAAATGTCCTGCCGGATTTGATGGGGGTCATGGGCCCTTGGGCTTGGGCTGAGAGCCTGATCTCCCACAGTCCCCTCTCCTCAGGTTCCTGGCTGTCCAGAGTGGCCATGTTAGGGATGTTGGAGTGTACCTCTGCTTTCAAGGTCCATTTCTGTGTCTGATTTTTTTTTGAACATGCTGATACTGTCTGTCTCCACCAGCCCCTGGGGTGACACCTTGCAGAAGTCCTCTACCAACTGCGTTATGTGAGTTCCTTGAACGCAGGCTGGGGCTGAGCGCTGCTTTGATGGAGCCCTGCCCTGCTGTGGCAAGTTGCTGTGCCTGTGAGCCCGTGTGGACACAGAGGCATTGGGCTCCTGGGGGCTTTGGTTTCAGCAGGTAAAGCATGGACGGAGAGTCACTGTCTGCAAGGTGAGGTGACAGCCGTGGGATGGCAGCTGGGATTGCAGTTTTGCTGCTGGGAGTCTGATTTCCACCTCAGGATTTGATGTCTCTTGGAGTTTCTCCCTGCTGCCTCTACTCTCTTGAAGCACAATGCCGTATTTCCAACTCTTCTTTCAGCACGGAGACAAGACTCCAAATGCAGCTGATGAATAAAGCCTTGGGTTTTTCTAGTATGGACCATCACATGAGGGAGAGAGAAGAAGAAGTGGCTGTAATCAATACATTGCTAATTAGGCCTTGCTCCCTGTTCAGCCTCATGCGGCTGTCTCATACTGCCCTGTGTGCTTATGGGCAGCGTGAAGCAGGAGGGAGAATTTAACTTGAACATTTGATTAACTCACAATTCCTTCCTTTCTGACTGAAATGGAATCAGCATGCAAATGCTGTTTTGTATTCTATTTTTTTGCACTGACAGCGCAGCTACACAAAAATATTATGACCTGCTGCTGCCAAATGCAACTGAATGAATTATTCTGAAGCACTCCTGAGCCTGTCTTTGTCACAGTCTCCTATTTCAGTCCCTGTCATGCGCTGTGCCTATCATTCATTATAGTTGATGGGTTGAGGGCAGAAAGGTGTCTCTTGCCTTGTTCTCTGGAGAATTTCATCTTGGCTGTCTCACCTTCAATCACTGCTAATAGCTCTGCTGGCACAAATTCAGAAAGGGGCTGTGAGAAGACAATGAAAATATTTCACAGGGTGTTTTATATTTTAATAGCTAGTTTTAAAAAAATGAATTTGCTGGAGCAGACCAAAATGGAGATTGCTTAGAGAGAATTTCTCTTACAAGACTTTTAGTTTAATTTTTTATTGTTATTAATCTGTAAGCCCTTTGCATTCTTGTTACATTTTTTCCTACAAACTGCCATAAGGATTGGGTTGTACTTTGATTAACTAATGACCATTTATCTGATGAATTCATTAGGATGATTTACTGTTCAGTGAGTACTGTGTTGGAGGAATGAACAAAATAGCGCTGGAGCTTTAGTACTGTATGTCTGTAGGATGCTTACCCAAATTTTCAGCTGCTGCCACTACCTGGATTTTAACCACATTGTGGCTGAGTTTGTGGCAGGTGTTCTGTCCTGCAAAGGTCATAGTAGAAGAGTGCAAAAGAGCTCACCGTCTTGGCAGGAGCACAGTGGATAACCTGAGTAAGGGTAGAAAGTGATGCACTGTTCATAAGGTTTTTAGATTTTACTTACTATTGCTTTCTTGCATAAAAGGGGATTCCTGATCTGACCTTCTGACCTCTCTGTGCCACTATATGAAAAGACAGAACTGATAGTCTAGTCCAGCTTTTTGAGAAATACAATAGCGTGGCAATAATCTTAAATATTTCAGTGAGTATTTCTTCAAACAACTGTAATTAGGTACATGAGGTAACAGATGCATTTAGGCATCCTTAGGCAAATATATTCTTTTTTTTTATTTTTATCCTTGTTAGGTTACAGTCAACTATAGAAATAAATATCAAGTAATGAAGTGTCAATAAATGGAGAGAGCTTTTTACATCAGTAGTTTGAATTACTGTTTGTGCTTATGTTGCTCTCATTTCTATAAGCATGCAGGAAATGTGCTTTTGGATAACAAGTGAGGAGGAGGTTATAACACATTCCCGGGACAAAGGCAGACAGTTCTGTTGTTGTCAGTATAACCTGTGATTTGGTTTGATTTTTGCAGCTACATGCTGTTGTTTTTTCAGAAGTAGTAAATTGTAATTGTGCAAAAACTGGACTAGAAAGACGCTATTGAAACACTAGAGTGAGACCGAGAGAAGCAGGGTCCGTAGCTGGCTCTGTTGCAGGCACTCTTTGGCAAGGTGGGCAAATCCTCTTGCAAGACTTTTGCAAGATATATCTTTTAGGTGCATGGTACAGCAAACAGGTAGAAGACTGTCATTCCTCCTGCCCCTGTCTGTTCAGTCTCAACTCTGGATGCATGTGGCTCAGTGTGACAGTCTTCTCAGTGTCAGAAGGCACAATGAAAATAAATTACGGATCTGTGCATATTTTCCAGAGTGGTATGTAAAACTTAAATCCGGTTTGAAGAAAGTTTTGATAACTAATTAATTGCTAAAGATGATTTTTAAGATGACATCAATGACTTAAGTAACAATCTCTATTTCAGTATTTGTTGTGTTTTCTTACAATTTAATTGCTTTGAAACAACTTAGACACTGTATGTTGAAGCTTTTTTAAATCCGCTGATTGAAGTGTTACCTTTTCACACTTTTTTTTTTTTTTTTCTGGATTACAAGATTAGGATTTGTTTGGAAAGAAAATAGGGCATTTTTATGCTAGACTTGATGAAATCATTGTCTGCAACCGTCAAGACAAAAATGACTTGAAGACAGATCATCTTGTTATAGGAGGCTTGCTTCAGCAGTCTGGAACTTACAACCAATTTAGTTATGTCAAGGCATTAAACCTCCTTTTCAGTCAAGACAAGGTGTGAAGTAGTAAATGAAATATGTTTTATCCAATTTTAATGATGACTATTTTTTAATTAGTTGCAGAAACAAGCAGTAAAAAAATTATGTTAAACATTATGGTTGAGGAGTTTACAGATTAAAATATTCACTTCATGACTAATGGAAATGCTAACTGAACCTTTGTCCCTCATGTCATTACCTTCCAAGGGAATTACTAATGCTGCAATTATTTTGCCAGCATGTCACTGAAATCTGTGCTCCGGGAGCATACCTGGCAAGCTCCGGCGGCTCATGGGCTTTTTGCTCCTGGAGCTGCAGCAGCCCAAAGCAACCCCCTGACACCCACAAGGCGTGGGCAGGACCTCCTCAGCACCCTGTCTACCACCCTGGTCCTGTGCTGTGCTGCTTGCTGATGGAGATGCTCCTGCCATATGTGCCAGGAGGTCTGACGTGCTGCTCTGTATGTGTCATCCCAGCAAAGGAATGGGTTACCGAGGTTTTACCCACATGCGGTGTATGTTTTGTTGATGGCATGTATTGCAGTTTCTTTGGGGTACTTGCGAATGAAAACAAAAGGGAAGGGGTGCAGAATTAAATTTGCCTGTCATAAGTGAAACACAGGAACCCCAGAATACAGATTTGATGAGTAAAAACTATGCATGTTAATTATCCTCCTGTTTGAGCCATAGTAGAAAAGCTAGCAAAGGTCTTTCGAAATGTATTTTTATTTTGACTTCAAAAAATACCAATCTCTGAATACCCGTTTAGACACAGTCCTCAAGAGACCATGAAAATATGAGGCAGCTCTTCTAAATAACTGCATTTTAACAGGGTGTAGAATACAATTCTTTCCTTGCTTACGTTGTGTGAATAAAACCCCATCTCTGTTACATCCAGCTGACACGGAAAACAAGCCCACTCTGATTAGTACAGCAAAATGTGGATTCTGCCTGTATCAACCATGGGAGTGGTGCCTGAGACTATGTTTATCTAGACTTAGCAGTCATTAAACTGTTTTATCTTGTCATGTGAACTTATCTAAGAGAATTCCATTCAGAGCAAGATCGGCAGAGGTTACAATCTCTGGAAAGCACCAGACCATCACTTCTAGCATCTTCCACAGCCCTCTCCCCACATTTCTAATCTCACTAATGGTATTGTGACCGTTCCAGCGCTTACGGAGCTCATAACTGGAAGGCTGCACACAGACAAATTCATATGTCCAGGCATGGGCACTGCTACTTCTATTCCGGTTCCATTGGAAGGGGCTCAAAATGAGTTATTCTTGTCCTCTTCCATTAAGCATTCCTCTGCTTAGTAGCATAAATGTAATTAAGATTATGGGCCTCATGACTCTTTTTAACGGAATTAGATCTCATGACTCACTTGGGCATTATCTGAAGAAAGTCTCCCTACACAAGATGACTTAATCTCTAAGATTGCTATCTGGCAGCATGCCGAGATATTAGGACCCAAAGAGCTAGCACTTAATCTGATTTAGGGACATCTTTAATACTTTCTGAACACACACACACGCAAGCCTATTCCAAACCCCTTTTCCTCCAAAAAAAGAAGTTAAGAATTTATTTTAGGCATACTCTGCACTCTGAGATGTCTTACAACGTTATTGATCCTTTTAAAGTAATTGCATTTAATTCTGAAACATTTTGCAAAATTTCAGATGAAAAAATGATGCATACAAATCAGGACAAAGTTCAGGGCAGTGAGAAGGTCACAGCACTGGAGGCTGAGACTACTGGCAGTTTCATCAGTTTAATAAGTTTTCCTTTTTTTTCCTCTCTTGATCTCAAGATTGAGTAAAAGAATTGAGTCAGACTAAATATCCGTTATTCAATCTCCACCACCATATTCAGTCACTAATGCTTAGGAAAATGTGATGGGAAACAGCAAGCTTTCTTCTAGTATGCTCTTCCAGATTCTGAGCATAGATAGTAGAGGGACTTCTTGGCCTGAAGGTTGTTTATATTTAAAATCTCCCAGTGGATTTATCTTCCCTCAACAGATTCAAGCATTTTTGAACCCACTTTAGGCTTCTATGGCATTCAAAGTACACTTATGTACAGTGCAAAAAGGTAACCAATCTCTTGGTTTGATACCTCCTGTGAGAATATTTAATAAGCATTTCATAGTTCTTTTGTTGCAAGCAATAGGAAATAATTGGTATTCATTTTTCCATGCTTTTCGTGATATTTTGGCCCATCTGACCCCTTCCTCCCAGAGATCCATGTTTCAGTCTGAAGAATTGTAGCATATCTAGCCCACCTCTTGAGGGTGAATGACCAACATGTCATCCAAGACTCCAAAGACCTACAGCCGATAGCTGCTGCAGAAACCTTGGATTGTCCAGACAGGAGCTTGTCTTCCACTGAGAGGAGAAGAAAAAACTGATAACACTTGCTGTGACTATGTTCCTAAAATCAGTCATTTATATGTGTCCTGAGATGATACTTGCATACAAAAGGCCTAATTTTCAAGCATGCTGATTTGTTACCAAAAGCCAATGGAATAAAGAGGAAGTGCAGGTTCTTCTTGTACCTCTGCAGAGGCATCTGATATGACTTTGTCCCGTTGTAGATATCCAGGCTTAGAAATGCTGGCCAAGATTTTAAGTGTGTTCTTCCTGTTAGAATTATTGCCACATTTTATTATTTCTCTGCTGATTGCCAGAAAGCAGATATTTCCTCCCTGTAAAAGGAAGAGGGAATAATTAATAATTAAATTAGCACAATGAATCATTATCAAAATAGTTTCTATCAAGTATAAAATTTCTCATGGCAATAAATGCTGAGCAATGTCATTCTTTATACTTGTTTTAGCCTGACAGAGGCAAACTCATCTTCACTTATGATAAGTCACTAAATGCCATATATTGTTAAAATCAGAATGGTGAACTTTCATTTGTCTAAACCGAAGTTGTGTGATATGACACAGAACTTTATGGAACCTCAATGGACACAAAAGAATATAGTAATACCTATTTAGTGATTATGCAAGATCCTTTTAATGGCTGAAAGAGTTTTGCCATGCACTGGTGCTGAAACTACATCATATTCTAGAAAGATATTAAATACTTGGCAAAACTTTCTCGAAAAGCTGTTTTCTTAGCGTTTAATGTAAACAACAACTGAGTGTGTGCAACTTTAATACATCAGTTCAAGAAAACACTGGCTGCTACCCACTATGGCTACTCTAGAATATATGTGTGATGGAGGTGCTGCACCAACAAACACTCACCTACAGCGTGTGAACAGACCCACCTGAAATAATAGGCTCTGCCAACGCACTGAGATGTTAGGTATGTGCTTACCCACTGCTGAAATACGGCCAACATGACAAGTTTTTGTGCTTGGAGTAAACACCAAGAAAGTTTGAAATGGTAGTAGCTGTTAAATTCTGGCTTAACAGAAGGGCCTGGTCTATTATTCAAGTCAATGAGCAAAAAATCTGCCCCCTCTGAAACAAAGGGGCACCTCGCCATTAACTTCAGTGGTGCCAGGGTAGAACGTGTGGCCTGTAGAATTACTTGCCTGTAGATAAGGCCCATAATATTCAAAATGTTTCAGAAAAAAGTGTGGCATTATTATTTCTGATTTATAAAGCAGAAAACTAGAGGCACCAAGGTAAAAGACCGATAATTCCCAGACTGAGCCATGAACTTTCCTGGCTCCCTGGATGGAGAGGCACAGGTGTGGTTGTTCAGAAAAGTGTGTAAAGCAAGACACAAATATAAAATATTTGGAAACTCCACCACCTGGCACGGAAAGAAGAAGTAGTCGGTTGTCTAACACAGTGTAATTTGTTTTTCCCCTTCATAAATTTACAAAATACTTTAGATAACTGTGAATACGCAGCCTAATCAGTCAAAACTTTTGATTGCTTTAAACACAGCAGTCTTCTGAACACCCTGAAAGGATTGCAAAGAGTGGTTTAAATGATTACTAATGCATTTACAATGCCTTTCCTCACAAGTTATGGTTAGGTTTGTTTCCAACCCCTATTTTGACTTAAATACTTTCTTTGCAGGGCCCCTAACAACTGTGTTAATATTGACAGTTTTTAGAGCAAGTGTTTAGTTTTCTGAACCAATCGTGCTAAGAAAATGAAACCAGGTGGCAGTTGTGCATGTGAGCAGGTGTCTTTCCATAGATCTTTGACAAAATTTTCTGTATTGTTCTTCACCAAAGAGGTGGAAGGTGGAAAATGTCAAAATCCTCCTATCGGAATTCTGGGCCTCCAAGGTATAACTCTGTCCTTGGGCCAGTCTTGGTGTAGCAAAGCTTCCCCTGGACTATGCTGAGTGCTAGTGCAGTTGCTCCATCTGTTCTCCTTTCCGCTCTGCTGCCAGTAAAGCAATACAGTGAAAATATTGTGTGCTTTCAGGTAAGTGGAAGGGATAGAGCAAAAAAAACAAAGGGGGATAAAAAAAGGAAACATATCTTTCAATTACCGGGACTGATTCCCTTTTAAATAAATGGAATACAAAACAAAATTCCCTCACAGTCATGCTCTCTCACATGTCTTCTCTAATTTTGACTCCCTGAAACATTTATGAATTTTACTTTTTTTTTTTTTTCTCTGTGCAATACGTGGTCTTTACTGGAGAAATTAATCTGGTGCCTCTACAAAAGCTGAACTTTCCTTATCTGAGCAATGTCCATTCAATCTGACAGATACACTGCTTTATTAAATTACTTAGAGACACTGACAAAGCCCATAACTATGAATCTTAATCTTAAGGAGCTCAGTTCTCATTTGTACAATGGCTTCCACTAGATTAGCACAGAGAAAAGATAAAGTAAAAAGCTGCTTCTGTGTGCCACCCCGACAGTGCACAGCAAAGCCCAAAATCAATAAAAACAGCAGAAAGTCTGCTGCTCTCCTTCAGGCATTTACTCATGGAGTGAAGGCATTTATATCAAGTTAACTGGGTTCCAGAGCAGGCTTTATTTTATATGGGATTTTCCCTTTCAAGGAAGAGCAATTTCATTCTGGAAGCAATAGTTTTCTCCTTTGTCTTAGCAGAAAAAAGATATAACATGTTTATAAATATAATACTAAATTCTTGTGACTTATTTTGGGTCTTTCATAAAGGCATTTCTACTAGCATGGTTTTCAGCTATTGGTCAGTCAGAACACACCCCTACCTGTGTGGGAATTTCAAGACATATTTTTCATCAAGGTATTCATACACTGTATTTTGTGGAGACCAAAAGCTAGAAATGTCATTCTAGATGGTTGCGGTCTCATATAAATGAGGACATTTGTATATTTTTTGAAATGTAATGTAAGGTGTGTGACTGTAGTGTCATAGAGTCATTCACAGGGAAGGCACTTTTATAGTTACTGCATCTGCTAGGTCGGTTAATGTGCGCAGTACACCTTCGGGCTCATCAGCTGGGGTCCCTCCCTACTCATTTTAGATGCATAGCTTTTTCTTTATCTCTTCACTACCTGAGGAAGCCCTGACTACTCTAAATGGAAAGAAACAAACATCTTCAGAGAACACTCGTTTTCATACAAGGCAAGTAACTACAGTATGTGTGATAAGCCACCATTTCCTCGTGCCTCTTTCTCATTACTTAAAGCATAAGGAGATGAAGATGACTCACTTAGACTTACACAGGTAAGGTTTAGGTGAGATAAATCATGTCTTTTAGATATCAGAAGATTACAAGAGCCAGATGTTTGCCTCACGCAGTTCTAGTCCAAATCTACAGGGTAAATTATTACAGCTCCTACACGGGAAAAAAGGTCAGTCACTTCCAAAGAAAGTCCCATATGGGATGTTTAACAAAATAGACAGCATGTGCATGTAACTCTGATGTTCCTCTCTTTCCCCTGGCTCCCAATTAAATGTCCAGTCTAGAAAAGTGTTGTCACAATATTTAAAGATTTCTGCAGAACTAGGTGGTGGTGTGTGGCATGCCCCACAATAGATGGAGCAATTGAAATCTTGACCACTGTGAGAGACATAATGCCTTATGATATATGGCCTCCTACTAGCAGAGAAAAAAAAAGGTTTTGTCTCCTTTTCTTATCAGGACATCACATCATTCATTAGTGCTGGCTGTGGAGCTGCAGTAGTTCACTATGCATTTCTGGAGCAAAATGCTCAGTAATGAGAAGTAGGCATTTTGGTTTTAGATAGAATCTTAGAAAAGTTTGAGTTGGAAGAAACTTCTGGAAGTCAGCTAGTCCAGCCTCTTGCTGGGCACTGCTCACCTCTGAGAAAAGCCTGAGGAGACGTCTCTAAGATGAGATAAGTCCTGTGATTCTGTTTCTTTCCACTAACTGTGGAAGGAAAGAAGCTCAAATATAGATATTGATGCTCCATACCTATGTAGGCGGTACTGAGGAGCAGGGTAGAAAGCCAGAGCAGTTTCTTAGACCACTGCTATAAAAAGAGTTTCATTTTTACCATGTCAGGGTCTTGTGCACGTGGATCACAATGTCCATAACTCTGTCTTCAGATAACGAAAACTCACTGTGACTTGCTTAGACTGGATGTGAAGCATAAGCAATGTGTTCAACTGTTGTAGGTGTAGTCTTCTGCTGCAGACAATGCCGTGAATAGCATACAGCATATCAGCAGGTGGTAGGAAAGCACATCTAAGTAGCTCAGCCTGAATCTAAAAGCTGTGTGCTAAATGGGCCAATAGTTATCTGTGGTGTGGCAATTCCTATGTCTGCACCATGAGAAATAGGAATTTTAGGAGGTTGAAGGTACTTAGTACTGAATTGCCTCTTTGTAAAAAAATTCCCAGCCAACGCTGTATTTTCTGCCTCTATACATCTACATATGTATTAATATTGTCTGTTAAAAGGCTTCCATAGATAGACAGGCATTAGGCATTTTGTGTCATTTCTTATTTAATTTACAAGTCAGTATGAATTTTCTTTTTCCTTTTTTAACATCAAGACAGTAGCTCAAAGTCACATGCAGGCTCCGAAGGTACTCTATGTACTTGGATACTCTTCTGGCATAGGAGCTGTTATGGAACTTGGCTTGTGGTAAATTATATTAGAGAATAAGGTTAATTTATTTGATTACATTTGCCATTGTGGGGCAAGCATGAGCTATTTAGAGGATTAAACTGGAGCTACAAAGAAATGTGAGAAGTCCATTTAGGACTCTCAAAGTTTGATTATGTTGATAAGAGAGCATTTTGTGCCAAAAGAACATTGGAGTGGCCTTCTGATTACTTTTCAGCTGTACACTGTAATTTCATTATGGTCACCTTGAATGCGGAGTTGTATCAGTTCCTTACACGCTGACTCATCTCCACTACTCTCAGTTACTCTATAAAGGGTCAAATCTCACGTGTCTTACTTATTCCTCCCCTACAAAAAATTCCCATAGGCATCTAAAACACACATGATTTTGATTCACAACAGCTTTCGGGCAATATGTCCATGGAGGATCCAAGTGAGTGACCGACATGGCCACATTAAAGGGTGCAATGGCCCTTAGTTCATGCATTTTGGATTGACTTCTGCATACAACAGCCTGGAGGGCAATGAAATTTGGAAGACTCCCGTTACCCAGAGTGAGAAGAGAGTACAGCCGCTGTTTGGCTATACTCTACAGCACTCCTGTTTGGCTGCAAACTGTATGACATTGCTGGTGCACTGAGAACTATGACTGTAGCAAGTTTCTGAGCACAAGGGAAGGCATTTAAGCATTTCTCTTTTTTCTACGAGCCAGATTTTATTGTGAGTCACATCTTGAAGTTTTATATTATCAGAAAGATGCCATTGTGCATTGCATTTATAAATGAATCTGCAGTTTGCTGTAAGCACATAAATTATGCAGTAATATGCTATACAGTTTGAACAACAGTAACTTTTTTCCTTCTCTTTTTTAAAATTAAATTGGAAAAGTACTGTATTAAATGCTTAACCATTAAATATAAATAGAAGGGGAAGAGTGGCTACAGAGTTGTAATCCATCACCTGTATGTAAGTCAATCTGAAGCAATTATATAGAACATCTCAGACAATGAGGATGTAGAAGGCAGAGGACCACCCATCACCTATATGCCATAAAGGAAGGATCACAGTTTAAAATGCAGTTCTCTCTGGGAAGGTTTGATAAGTCAATCACAGTAGTGACCACTTTGTTCTCTGCTCGACTAAGGCCAGAGCTGGCGTCATCACCCTCTTTTCTACCTAAATGTGGGTTTGACTGAGATTGAACACTTCCTGCATCTTGTTATTAGTGTAAAGAAGTTTACTGAATCAAAGGATGTCACACAGGGAACTCATAGAATCATAGAATCATAGAACTGTCTAGGCTGGAAAGGACCTTTGAGATCATGGAGTCCAACCGTAAACCTAACCCTGCCAAGTCCACCACTAAACCATGTCCCTAAGCACCACGTCTACCCATCTTTTAAATACCTCCAGGGACTGCAAATCCACCACTTCCCTGGGCAGCCTGCTCCAATGTTTGATAACCCTTTAAGTGAAAAAAAAATTTCCTAATATCCAACCTAAACCTCCCCTGCTGTAACTTGAAGACATCTCCTCTTGTCCTATCACCTGTTACTTAGGACAAGAGACCAACCCTCACCTCCCTACAGCCTCCTTTCAGGTAGTTGTAGAGAGCGATGAGGTCTCCCCTCAGCCTCCTCTTCTCCAGAGCAAACAACCCCAGTTCCCTCAGCTGCTCCTCATAGGACTTGTGCTCTAGACCCCTCACCAGCTTTGTTGCCATTCTCTGGACCTGCTCCAGAATCTTAATGTCTTTCTTGCAGTGAGGAGCCCAAAACTGAACACAGTATTTGTGGTGCGGCCTCACCAGTGCAGAGTACAGAGGGACGATCACTTCCCTAGTCCTGCTCACCACACTATTCCTGATAGAAGCCAGGATGCTGTTGGCCTTCTTGGCCACCTGGGCACACTGCTGGCTCATATTCAGCCGGCTGTTGACCAACACCCACAAGTCCTTTTCTGCCAAGCATCTTTCCAACTGCTCTTCCCCAAGCCTGTAGCACTGCATGGCGTTGTTGTGACCCAAGTGCAGAATCCAACGCTTGCCCTCGTTGAACCTCATACCATTGGTCTTGGCCCCTCAATCCAGCCTGTCCAGAGCTCTATGTAGAGCCATCCTGCCCTCAAGCAGATCAACACTCCCCCCACAACTTGGTGTCATCTGCAAACTTACTCAGGGTGAACTCAATCCCCTCATCCAGGTCATTGATAAAGATATCAAACAGAACTGGCCCCAGTACTGAGGCCTGGGGAACACCACTTGTGACCGGCTGCCAACTGGATTTATCTTCATTCACCACAACTCTCTGGGCACGGCCATCCAGCCAGTTTTTTACCCAGTGAAGAGTACACCTGTCCAGGCCGTGAGCAGCCAGTTTCTCCAGGAGAATGCTGTGGGAAACTGTGTTGAAGGTTCTATTATAGTCCAAGTAAACAACAACCACAGCCTTTCCCTCATCCACTAAGTGGGTTACATTGTCACAGAAGGAGATCAGGTTTGTTAAGCAGGACCTGCCTTTCATGAATCCATGCTGACTGGGTTTGATCACCTGGTTGTCCTGCATGTGCTGTGTAATGGCACTGAGGATGATCTGTTCCATAACCTTCCCAAGCACCGAGGTCAGGCTGACAGGCCTGTCATTCCCTGGATCTTCCTTCTGGCCCTTCTTGTGGATGTGTGTCACATTTGCTAACCTCCGTTCAACTGGGACCTCCCCAGTTAGCCAGGACTGCTGCTAAATGATGGAAAGTGGCTTGGTGAGCCACTCGTGAGACAATGTGATGTCCAGAGCTCTCTCAGTGCCCCTAGAGCAATCAGTGACTTCTTCAGGGGTTTCCACAGAATCACAGAATAGTCAGGGTTGGAAGGGACCTCTGGAGATCATCTAGTCCAACCCCTCCGCCAGAGCAGGGTCACCTACAACAGGTTGCACAGGACAGCGTCCAGGCGGGTTTTGAATGTCTCCAGAGTGGGAGACTCCACAACCTCTCTGGGCAGCCTGTTCCAGTGCTCCACCACCCTCAAAGTAAAGAAGTTCCTCCTCCTTTCAGTAAGAGTGGAGTGATAGTCTGTGTTTTAACACTCAAATCAGTGCCATCATCTCTCTTTTCTACCCTGCAGCCTATATGTGTGCATACGATGATCTGCCTCAGTTCCTTAGGACAAATCACTGTTACCTCCCCTAGCACGGAAGCCAAAGGGTTGACATTTTCTCGCAAAGAGCTGCCTTAGTGGTATGTTATTATGAGGTGGCACATCTGCGCTGTGGATGTTATGTTTGTCACAGTTGTTGTTTTATTTGATGATTCTTTTGACTTAGATGATACAAATTACACTGGGGAGTGGCTATCAGTTTGCTCTAGGGAAAAGTAAACAATTTACTTGACTTTTCTGATCATCCTAGAGATTTTTTTTTAAGACTATACTCTTTTTAGTATGCCACACCTCAGTTATTTTTCTACTTTCAAAGAGCAAATTTCAAGCAGAGAATCTCATTTATCTTGACCTGAATCTGCCAGAATACTGTAGATGGCTGTGCTACCTGGTGTTCATAGGTCCAGATTGAACCATTGATTTTTTTCATGGAACTCCCCATCGCCCTGAACAAACTGTACTGAGGAAAAGCTAATGGCATAGCTATGTCCCTTATAGATGAACAAGACCTGGTTTATCTGACATTTTATTTTTTTTTTTACAATTTCAGATTAAAACAGTTCTCTGGTAGTATGCATTTCTTTCTTTACCTTGCTTTCAACCTTTTTGTAGTAAAGTAGTTGAGAGAAGAATGTCTCAACTTTATAGTACACTGGAACAGGCTGCCCAGAGAGGTTGTGGAGTCTCCCACTCTGGAGACATTCAAAACCCGCCTGGACGCTGTCCTGTGCAACCTGTTGTAGGTGACCCTACTCTGGCAGGGGGGTTGGACTAGATGATCTCCAGAGGTCCCTTCCAACCCTGACGATTCTGTGATTCTGTGATTCTGTGCTATTCTCATGTACGACAGATTAATAAATGAAAACAATTACTTAATGATTTTTTTTTCTGTGTCAGCTCAAACGTTTGACACTTGCAATTACTACAGCACCTTTGAAAAAGAAACTCATGCTGGAACCTGGGTCATTTTGGAGAGAAATCATAAACAGCTGCTCCCATATCACTGTGCAAAAATGACGCAGTGTACTCTTAGCCACTGTTGATTTCTCAAAGTTAAGCAAGGATGATGATGTTGGCTGGCTGAATCCTATGCTTGATGTACAAAAGGGGTTCCTGCAATTCCTGCTCTGATTTGTAAAAAGAATGACCTCTAGAAGAAATGGAAGGATGTGTGCCAAGGGTGAAGCTATATGCTTCTCCTTTAGAACAGCTGGTGGTCCTAGCAACTGGACTGTACTCCAGATGATAGATCTTCTCTCCTGCTCTGTAGGGTGATGGGTAGACTTAACCCTCTTTCTCACGCACAGAATGTCAGTTTTCTAGTACTGTCTGAATGGAGGTGTGATAGCAACATAAGACTACTGAAGGCCAAACCTATGATGTATCAGAGAGACGAGACTATGTAAAATGACAAATTAATCATAAAAATATGCAAACCTCCTTTCCCTCCAAATGCAAATCTATACTAACTGCCAGGAGGGCAGAAATACAAGACAAAAATCATAGAATCATAGAATTGTTAAGGTTGGAAGGGACTTTTAAGATCATCGAGTCCAACCATTAACCTAACCTGACAAAACTACTAAACCATATCCCCAGGTACCATGTCTGCCCTTTTTTAAACACCTCCAGGGATGGCGAATCCACCACCTCCCTGGGCAGCCTATTCCAATGCTGGATAACCCTGTCAGTGAAAAAATTTTTCCTAATATCCAAGCTAAACCTCACCTGGCTTAACTTGAACCCATTTCCTCTCGCCCTGTCACTTGTGACTAGGGAGAAGAGGTCAGTCCCCATCTCTCTACAACCTCCTTTCAGGTACTTGTAGAGAGTGATAAGGTCTCCCCTCACCTCCTCTTCTCCAGGCTAAACAGTCCCATTTCCTTCAGTCATTCCTCATAAGACTTGTCCCCCAGACCCCTCACCAACTTCGTTGCCCTTCTCTGGACATGCTCCAGCACCTCAATGTCTTTCTTGTGGTGAGGGGCCCAGAACTGAACACAGTACTCGAGGTGGGGTCTCACCAGTACCCAGTACAGGGGATGATCACTTCCCAAGTCCTGCTCACCACTTTATTCCTGATACAGGCCAGGGTGCCGTTGGCCTTCTTGGCCACCTGGGCACACTGCCGGCTCATATTCAGCCGGTTGTTGACCAACATGCCCAGGTCCTTCTCCTCCGGGCAGCTTTCGAGCCACTCCGCCGCAAGGCTGTAGCGCTGCATGGGGTTGTTGNAACACGCCCGCCTAGCTTAGTGTCGTCTGCGAACTTACTGAGGGTACACTCGATCCCCTTGTCCAGGTCATTGATAAAGATGTTAAAGAGAACCGGCCCCAGCACCGAGCCCTGGGGAACGCCACTTGTGACCAGATGCCAACTGGATTTAACTCCGTTCACCACCACTCTCTGGGCATGGCCATCCAGCCAGTTTTTTATCCAGTGAAGAGTACACCTGTCCAGGCTGTGAGCAGCCAGTTTCTCCAGGAGAATGCTGTGGGAAACTGTGTCAAAAGCTTTGCTAAAATCCAGGTAGATGACATCCACAGCTCTTCCCTCATCCACCGAGTGGGTCACCTTATCGTAGAAGGATAAGAAAATGTATATTAATGATTTACTGTAAATATAGGATTTCAAAATAGAGAGCTGTCAACCATGAATGAACTATTCTTTCTCTTGGAAAAGAGAAACCTTGCAATGTGTTTTCTGCTTTCCCAGCAGCTTATTACAAGAACTTGTACACTGCCCCTGTAAGGTTTTGCTGCAGAAATTTCAAATTTTGTACCCACAAAATGACAGATGCCTAAAATTAAGGTCAGGGAATGTTTTCTTAGGAATCTATAAATGGTTTTCTTACTATGCGTGCTACTGGGAGTCCTTTACACTGTTTAATCATAATGATTTCCTTCTATTTGCCAGTATTCTAATGATTTCTGCATTCCATCTTCCTTCTAACCTCCCTGCCACTGCAAGGATTCATTTCCCTATTTTATTTACTTAAAACATTTCTGTAACTTTTCATATTTTTCCTCAGGTCATTTGTGAATATTTATGCAAAACTTGGGCAGAGGGGAAAGAAAATGTTTTGAATATTTTTAGCTCAGGGAAAGGGAATAAAATGCAGAACTATGCTGGTTTTTGATGGACTAGCTGATTCCATTCCATGGCTAATAGTAGTGTGCTGTGATTCTGCTGTATAGTACAGAGTATATTCTTCCAGCAGAAAAAAAGGCTCTCATGATTTATCCCTTAGAGGCACTGAACATCTGCTGAGGTTTCTTTTGTTCCCTCTATTTTTCTTTTTGCAAGCCCATGAGAGAAGCAGCTTGCTTGCTTTACAGGCTTGGAGCCTGGTTTCTCCCTTCAGGAAAGAACCATGTATTTCTGCATCAGCATGCTGAATCATTGCCATGTTTGTTGTAGATGCCCCTAATTAAATTCCAGGATAACCCAACAGAGGCTGGCTTGCCCCATGGACAAATGTGCAGGACAGTAGACTGAAAGAACAGTTTTCCAAGGGCTGATCACTTTTGGGCTGCCCTTCAATGGGCAGCATGGTTAGCTGTGAGAGTCTGGGTGAAAGGTGGCAATCACTTGTTTCTTCTAGAGCTGAACTATTTGATTTACTCAACTAGTTTTCAAGCTCCCTATGTACTACCTGAGTACAGCAGTAAAAATTACAAAGGCAGATGAGCTGACTTCGAATTTGCCTGCATACATTTCCTGCTTTAGACTTGTGGAAGTCTCATCAGGACCTCTGCCTGGGACCAGAGACATTAAAACTGTCCTGCTTGAACAATCAGCTTTGAAATTCCGTACACACTCTGTAAACACACATTTGGAAAAATACAATAAAGAACAGTGAAGCTCAGTAATCTCATCCTGTATCCATTGCACTATCTAGAACGTTTCCTTTGTTTTTAAGAAGATGGAATTGAGCTGCTGGTTTGAAACCGGCATTTTCTCCTTTAAACAAAGAGGAAGGACATTATAGGTTCTGAAGATAAAAAGCTATTTCTGAATGAGGGATTGCTATAGGTAGTTATGTGTGTGGGGTGGAAGTACTGGGAATTTAAAGTGTTCTCTTGTCAGAAGTGACTGAATGGGATGGTTTGTGCAGAGTAAAAGCAAAAGGGTGTGTTCTCTCCTGTGTTGGTCCTCTCTATTGTGCACTGAACATCATGAAGCTGGTTTGATTTATAGGTAGATCTCAGTCTGCCTTCCTGCAAATAATCTCTGTAAATGTGCTTTGTCTTACCAAATGAAAACTCAGCAGTAACAGAAAAATGCCCTGACTAGCCTGCAAGGTGAACAACTCTATTAATCCATCTTATTTCAGAGATTGTTCCCAAACTACCAAATTTTGCAGATTAGTTCTATTGTAATTTGGGCTCAAGATAAGAGGTCTGGCAAGAATAACTGGAAAAGACGTTCTTAATGAAGAAAGAGAAAACACTGGTTATTTCTATGTTTCTCCTTTGACTAAGATCCAGCACCTTTATCTCACAGGAGACTACATATACATTGTGAGTAAATTAAAGCCATTCATACTCAATAACTGTATCAATCAACTGGGAGAAAGTTAGAAAATCATTGTTTCCAAAATTTGCAGATGACCTCAAGCTATCGGATGAGTAAATAAAGACAGGAACAGCCTAGTCATACAGAGTGAGCTGGATTATTTTGTAAAGTGGGTTGATCCGAGTTGTGGGCTTTTGAAGACAACTGAATTCAAGAATGTGGATTTTGAAACAAAGACTCTAGATACGACTTTTGAGATAGGATACTGTAATGTTGTGACATCAAAAAGATCTTAAGAGAAATGCATACAACTAGCAGGACAAGCATTTCCATTGAGATAGTTAGCTGAAGAGCTAAAGTGACCTGTGGAGATATAAGCAAAGGCACAGGTAGGAGGAGAAGCAGAGCTGTCTGTGTAACTGCTAGCAAGGCCATGATTGGAACACTTCAGCTCTGGGGTGCCCATTTTGAGAATTCTGCTGAAAAATTGAAAAGGTTTTAAAAGAGTCTAAGCTGTAGTCTGGAAAACAGGTAGAAACTTTAACACAATTATCTTAAATTATTCAAGTTGCAGATGTGCTTTCTTCATAGCCTAGAGATAGCTACATGTAGGAGAAGCTTCAGAAAACCAACAGCTCTTCAATGCAACAACAGAAAATATAATAAGAACCCAAGACTGGGATCTTTGCTAGGCAGATCAGGATTTTAAACAAGGTGCATATATTTTAAATGGTGAATATGGCCTATCTCCTGGAGCAATTCAAAGTAGATGTGGTGTATTCCCATTGCTAGAAGTTTAAGAAACCTGGCTGGATGTGTTTCTGAAATGCATCATTCAGATTCAGCCAAAGTTCAGAACTAATATGGAAAACATTAGGTGACGTTCTAGTTCCAGGGGTTAGACTAAAAGATTAATGGTTCCTTCTGGCTCAAAGACTGATGAGCCTTTAAGAAAGTCCTGTGTTAGTGAAAAGGGATGCTGTCAGCATCATTGACTGTGCTGAAAGTGGTAATATCACAACACTGGTTAGTATTTAAGTATTATTAGACCTTTTAGCCAAGGAATCTGTACAGATTCAGATGTGTGACTGGGCACAGGAACCTCTCCCCTTTTTCAGTCCCAGCCACCCCTCTGTCTGATTTGGATGGTGAGACGGGCCATAGGAACTTCCTGACAGGAACCTGACCCCGTGGTGGAGCAGGACGACAGCAGGACTCTGTCCATCTCCATCAGTGCCCTGAAGCAGGGGACTTGCTGCATCAGCAGCTGTCCCCCTCACCCACCTGTATGTTCCCCGTATGCCCCTGCTTATTCACCAGCTCTGCTCTGATAGTTTGCTGTGGAGAAGATTGCTGCCACTTGAGCCTGGGAAGGGGTAAAGGGGCAAACTAGTGAAAAGACGGTGCAGAGAGCTTAGTCCAGCTCTGGTGAGAGGGAGTAGGGGGGAGGCACAGGTGGAAGCACAAGGGGACCAGACAGCCAAGGTCTGTGCAGCACTCCTGAAGCTAGTATTAAAAACAGTTTGTTTAGCACCTCATAACTTTGTTAGTATTCATTCATTGTGATGGGGTGACAAGACCCAACAAAAGGAGTTGGAACATTCCTAAGAACTAACAATAAATGGAGGTAGACGCATGCATATAAAATAGTCTTCCTGGAAGGAGGAAGACCTTTAATTCAGGTTTGAATGAGTTGTGGTGCTTTGAGGAAGAGTCTTCTTGGATGCAGCACTCAAAACTTCTCTGCTGGGTCAGCAGACAGCCTGCTAACCCGGCTCAAGGTCTTAGCTCTGAGCCTGGCCCAGCTGAGAAGATCTGAACTGGGCCAGGGACCTAGGATCTCAGCTATGGGAACAGCTTTACCAGAACTAATGCAGAAAGATTGTAAGGAGATTGACAGTAGTCCCAAGCTCATTTGTGCTCAGAAAATAATCTCCCATTGTGATTGCACCAAGTAGCAGAGTTACAGGAACTTCTCGTTCCTCGAATCAGGTTTCATCTTAGAGTGAAAGCCAGTGTCTATTGCCCACAAGTGGGGAGGGTTGCCTCCATACTATGGTCTTACCTTGCAAAGGCTCTTTCCTAAGTTTTACAGAGTCCAGTAAACACATAGACAAGCTTTTCTGAACTTAGTCAAAGATCTGTAAACATCAGAACTCACTCAAGTTTGTGAATATATCTCAATATAGAGTCTGGATGCCTTAAATCAAAGAGCTTCCCAGTAAAGCAGAGCAGAATAACTATGTTCTTATCCAGAACCAAATTATGTTCACCTTGTAATTTGGTTTTAATGCGATGTTTTGCAGTTATCTCCTTTGGCTCTGACTCATTATTTGTAGTGGAAATACTGACACATGTAATGGCTCATAACAGCATATGGAAAGCAGTACAAAACTTTCCACTCTTCCCTCTACCTCTGGTCACAAGGAGTCACTCACTTGTCTTTTAGCAGCAGAAAAACATTAGACTGCATATAGCCATCGTATATTTGTGTGCACCTGGGAAATGCTGAAAAAGCTTCTTCTCATATAAGTGATTGTGATTTTTAGCTGAATGTCGTATATGTGGAGCATTAGAAAGGAAGAAAGACTTCTGAACACTGAGGCTTACCGGGGTGTTTTTATGATGTCCTTAGAGGTTTTGTGTAACTTATTCCACCCTCTCTGTAAATTCTTCCTCTAACTTCTAAGCAATTAATGCAGATCGGTTCCAGAGATGACTCTAGGGATCTCATTGGAGCTGTATATATGTTTTTTTCTCTGCAATCTGAAAACCTGGAAGAATGGATAACTCTTCCTAGTACTTTCTTGCAAAGCAGATAAGGGCAAAAGAAATGGATTCAATGGAAAACTGCCTTTAAAAAAGGTCTTGTTACAAACTAAGCCAAAGCCATTCTACTACCTCTGTAGGCAGCACCAACTTAAAAACTGGACAAAACTGCAACAAATGGCAACTAAGCACTGCTTTGTTCCAAATTTAGAGGAGCTGCCTTCCTTCACTCCCAAGATGTAGATGCAGAATTAAAACAACAACTTGTTTTATTTTGTATTGCCAGATTTCAAGGTAAAGTTGAGCCCAGTTATCTATGTTAAAAATATAAATCCATATATTGTCAGTAATATAATAAATTCCCATTATTGAATTATAGTAGTCTATATTAGTTTTGTATTTCAATATCCTCACTTTCTCAAATCAGAAGGTGCTTACATTCAGACAGCTGATTTTAATCTGTATGTTGCTCAGCATCAAAGAGAATTAGACTAAAGTAAAGGCTTGCACTATTTATCAGCAACCTGCTAAGAAACAGAAAATACCCCCCCTCTCTAAACTTACATAATCTCCAAAAAGCAATGGTATTTTCCAAGATTTTGTTGCTGTGACTGTACATGGAACGTAGTCCCTTGTGTTGAGATATGTGTAGGTAGACTTCTGTAAAAACAACGAAAATACTGAGTCCTGAAAACATTCTAATTACATGTATTAACATTTAAAATTCTATTTATGCCCCTGACAGCTAGGAGGAATACTTGAAGCTATATCCATAAAAGTACTTCTGACTTATTGCCAAGTAAGACTATTGCAGTGCAGCATACTTTTTTGCTGAGTAGAGTGAGACTGAGAAGGCATTTAGATCCTGAAAATCCTGTTCCACTACCAAGGGTGCGGGCGTTTTGGGCTGCCACAGCTGCTGTGCTGCCTGGCAATTCTCCTTCTGCACATCTGCATGACTGCCTGGGCTCAGGTGGACAGAGACTTCACAGGAGACCAGCTAGGACCTGGAAAAGAGTCACTCTTCTGTCTATATTCCTCCACAGGGCTTGATCTGATAAACCTTCTTATTAAACTCATAGAGTATTCCCGCAGACTTTTGGTAAAACACAGCCATGACTACTTTTTTTTTTTTTTAATATACAAGAAGTAGGTATGGTGTTCCTTTTTAATTAACTTGCCAGTGATTGGACCATTTGCCAAGAAATGGGAGGATTTCTGCCTTTGAGCAATTCCCCTTCAAGCCTGAGAAGGTTCAGACCTACGTGTCCGATCTCCTAGGAGAAGATATAATTATAAGATCAAGCCAGGTCGCGGCATCATCAGCTCTTCACCTGTTGGAAACAGGCCACTTTGCTGAAAACCCTCTGCAAGATTCACTGGGTGAACAGAAAGAGGCCTCTGTGGCTGGTGTCTAGGACAACCACCAGACTGTATAGATACTTAGTTCCCAGGCTTGGATAAAATAGGAAAGAGTGAGGACTTGAATTTGGGGGGGAATCTGGGCCAGCGTGACAGCTTGCCTATATTTTGGTTTGATTCAGCAGGAACCACACCTTCTTTTAGTTTGTTTGCTTGATAATTTTTTATATGTCAATAGATTCAATACATAACATTTGTGCTTTGCAGTACAGAAGGACCTGTCTCACTTAACAGCTGGAGGAGAGAGTAAATCTGTAGAACTTTACAGGTATATTTGCAAAAGAGGGCAAAAGGCCCAAAGGAGAAGACAGTAGACCTTTGAGTCTGCATACCAATAATCCTTGCAGCCAACAACTGTGCAAAGGCATAGGAGTTTACAGAAGTTCTCCTTTTGACTGGTGATGAGAAAAATAATTATGAAAAGGCATAGATATTTGGTGGACTAATGATCTGAGGTGTGTAGGGGAGAGTTCAGGCTTCCAGCTTCAAGGTACTTGGCTATCTCTGTACTAATAAATGGGATGTGACTGATGCTGTTCTCTGCACTGAGGCCAACTGGCAAAGCAATACTTGAATTACACTGTTAAGTTCTCTCATTCTCTAAGACTGCTGTCACTGTTATTGCATGTGACAAAAAAGGGGAAGTTTACAGAGGACTGTACAGATGCTGCACTGGGTGACAGTCAAGATCAGAAGAAAAAGTTATTCCAATAATCAGTGCCGTGTCAATGTGCATAGAAATTTTAGCAGTGAGGGTACACAGAAAAACCTATTGTGCATAAGCGGTCATCTGCAGTTGAGTTTGTGTCTGAGGATGAAGTTATTGAGCAAAATGTTGGAGAGGGAGAAAAAGTGGCCAAAGGTTATGGGATCCTCATAAAAAGGTGAAGAGCGAAGAGGAACATCTTCTAAAGGACATGCTGAAAGATGATTGCAAGGGAAGGAAAAGAGAGGAGAGAGAGAGCAGAGCACGTGCTAGTGGGAGGCACTTGAGAGATCATATTGTAGGCACCTGAAGGGATGAGGGAGGATGGAGACGGATCCTAAGCCAGGAGGGGAACTGCCAGAGGCACTGGTCATAGTCAGCTCAGTGGAAAGCCACTGAAGGGAGACAGGCTGGAGAGAGGAGAGGAGCACCAAGTTGGTTATTATAGACTGTGCCCCCCCCGAATTTAGCCATGAAAGGGGAAAAGGGAAAGAGAATAAGAAGTGGACAAGCTGAAAGCTTAATAGAGGGGTGGGACTGACATATGTTTACACTTTAAGCAGAAGAAATCAGAAATGACTGAGAAATCAGAGAGTAGTAAGGGGTGAGATAGGGGTGAGTTCAAGGGAGGTCAGATGGGAGAAATTCGGGACCTTGTCCATACAGAGAGGGAAATAGCAAGAAGAGGATGAAAGGACGTGAGGATCAGTCCAAAGGTAGAGATCTGTACCACTGAAAGTGTTGGTCCAGCTTCAACAAAACTGGTGGCATAAATTCATTTAGCTATGAAGATGGCAGAACCGAAGTGGCAGCAGAGGACTGGGATTTCTACAAGAAGGTGTAATGCACAAGCAGGTGCTAGAGACATATTTGTTGGGTTTGGTGGGTAAGGTGTAACAGGGAAGGAATGGGACAAGAAGTTTGAGAATGGAGGCTAATGAAGCATGAAGAGCATCAAACACAGTATTAATACAAAGAGGGAAAGAAGGGCAGAGGAAAAAAGGCAGCTGGCTCTGCCGGTTGATGGGAAATCATGAGGGAGCAAATGGCTGATGCTGAAGGGATGACCAAGAGGAGAAGTTTAACCACAGTGAATTTAGAGAAGCAGCAGCGTTGCATGGAGGCCAACTCCAGTGAACAGCTTTCAGCTGGAGCACTGAATCTTGATGAAGTAAAGATCTGGGGAAACATACAGGGCAGGGGAATTAGATGGGGGAGTTGGAAATGCTGAGGATTAATATGAGAAACTGGAAAGACAGAAAGAAGGAGGGGGTAGCTGATCCCCCACAGACAGGCTGGTGGTGCAGACTTCCTTTTGGAAAGGCTTCTTTAATTGTCAAGACTGTAGCAAGCATCTTTTTTTATCCTCTAGGAACTTTACCCTAGAAGTCCTATTTAACACCATAATTATATCATTTTGTGCTCAGTTAGCTTTATAAGCCTCCAAGGAGGATCATGAGCATCCCTTCCACACAACCCTGCATTTCTCTTGCTGTTAATTTAATGCTTATGAAGAGCCCATAAATTTGTATTGATCTTTTTTTTTTTTCTCCTTGAAGGCTTCAACCACATTAGTATATGGAACAGATGGGAGTCTTTAACTCATTAGAGGGAGCCAGTTTATTACTGACCCCATCAATCCTTTCTATTTTTACCATGGAGACAGAAGTTTTTCTGTAAAGGGTGTAGTTATATGCACCTGCTGTTGTGCGTGTACCTAGATGACAAGTTCGGAAGTTACTGAGGCAGAACAAAAGGAAGCAGGAGTGCGGCAGGGTGGATGAAGAGGAGACCTTTTGGCATGATACCAAGCAGAAGGCGTAACTAGAGTGAATTTATAACTCTGCTGCAGTTACTTAAGGAGAAACAAGACTACACAAGCACAGCTTGGTATGTTTCAGAGTTTGACCTGTTCGCATTTAAAAACAAAATTAACTCAACTGATGCATACACCACCTCTTCTAAATTTAATCACTCTGGGACAATTAGAGTAATTTTTTGTTTTCTACTTTAGTGCTCCTCTGAAACTATAGCATCTGGATAGCTTTAAGGACTGATTTGGCTCAGTAAAACAGAAAAAGAAAAATGTGTACTTCTGTGCTTAACAGCTTCCTTTCATCAGGGTTAGTTTCCCTTTTTCCTTTTGTTTTTCATTGCTGAGTCTGTCTTTCTGAAAGGTTAGTGTATTAACTAACAGGGAAAGCTTCACTTGAAAGATTGCCACACATAACGCACAAATAAACCACAAAAGATTGAGACATGGAAAACAATATGGCATTAATATATTAAAAAAATAACTTTCTGCAATGACGGTAGCTTTATTTCTTGTAATTAGTACAGTGTGCAATACAGCAATATTTGTTTTTTCTTAATTAAACTCTTGGAAAGACGGCTGAAATGTGGTGCAACTGCATATACTGAGCAAAACAATTATTGGATTTTACAAATTTATTTCAGAACAAGACCAGGGACTTCAAAACACTGAAAACATATCCTATGACTGCTCATTTGAGCAGCAAGTAAAACTTGAATTGCGCTAATGTTATTGGAAGTGCATAAGAAAGTGTAATGAAAACAAAAGCATGACTGCAGAATACATTTGGTTTTGTTTTAAAGGTTTACATTCTCTCATAAAAACAGTAAGAAAAAAATGTAGGTATCATCCAAGATAGAAACAATTATACTTATAAACTGGACAATAGATACTTTGTGTGGTTTTCTTCCCTTATTGCTAGTTGGTAGGAACAGGACCATAAAACTAGATCTTCATTCTCTTAGAGATTTTGCCTTCTTCTATTACTTATCGCGTAATATGACACAAACATAATGTCTATGGCAGCCAATCGTCATATCCCAGCCAGATGTTCCAGCCAGAGAATTGGCTTTTTAGTGACAAGCCATTAATTCCATTCCAGTAACTAATTGCAGTGCCTTAAGCTGCATCTCCAAAATAGATTCTTTTTACTTTTGCCCTCACAAAGAACTGTCATACCATTTCCTGAAAGTTCAGCTTGTTTCCTTTTAAGTAAATTTCCAAAGACAAATGAATGTAATTCCAGATTATAGCCTGAAGTAAAGGAAAACCTGCCAGATCAGATAATTTCCTATTCAAGTTTTCATAAAATAAATAAATGATGTAAGAAATTTCTGTAAACATTTTCTAAATACGTGGTTGATAAAAAAAATCTCTAAATCAGTGGGAACTTTCTAGTTGCTTAGTACAAAGGCCTTACAGAACATAAATAAATATTTTACATATATTAGTTCCAGCTTCTTTCAAATTTGAATTTATTAGTTATGCATTTGTTATTTATATTATTTTCTTTAAATAAAAGAAGGCAATAGGTGAAACATGAAAGTATTAATGATTTTAAAAATGGGTTTTGTAACTGGCCATTCCAAATCATATGTTTAAGTCCCCACAGGGGGGAAAAAACCCCAAAACTTAGTCAAGGGTTGAAATGACTTACAGACAGCCTCATTTTCTTTTTGCATCTGTCAGTAAGCAAATAATGAATAAAACAAAGCATGGTCAATGAGTATTGATTACAGCATTAAGTTTTCCTGCTCTGATGTTTTTAAAGGGAAAGTGTTATTAAGAGTGACACTTGAAAACAATTACAGATTTCTTAAAACCTAGCATAATCAATCCACACATTGCCATGTACACTGTGCAGCTCAGACCACAAGCCTGAACCTCAGCTCATGTGTATCCCAATACGTAAGTAATATTTGCTCTGAAAGTCCTCGGTTTCCAGTGAAATAGCAGAAATGTTCTGGGACTTTTTGCAACTGTAAGATGTGGGCCAGGACAAAAACCCTTGCTTACAAACACAGCTGAGTCTCGTCACAAGTGAAAACTGCTTTCCAGAAGTGCCATGTCCACAGCTAGGAGGTTATTCTGTGGCCTTTCAGTACTTAAGGCGGCCTACAGGAAAGATGGGGACAAACATTAACAGGGCCTGTTGTGATAGGACAAGGGGTAGTGGCTTTAAACTAAAAGAGGATAGATTTAGACTAGATATCAGGAAGATATTTTTTACAATGAGGGTGGTGAAACACTGGAATAGGTTGCCCAGAGGGGTGGTAGATGCCCCATCCCTGGAAACCTCTAGGTCGCGTTGGACGGGGCTGTGAGCAACCTGATGTAGTTGAAGATGTCCCTGCTCACTGCAGGGGGGGTTGGACTAGATGACCTTTAAAGGTCCCTTCCAACCCAAACTATTCTATGATTCTGTGATTCTGGGTGAGGATGTTCTCCACTCACTCTGTGGAAATGGACCCGCTGTATTTCAGTAATCAGCTGAGGGCAGAATGAGCTTAGGAGGAACAAATTACTTTGTAGTATGGAGACCAGCGCTGCAGGCTGGTAAGAAAAGCTGGACTCCAGTCCTTGCTCTGGACATGGTTTGTGTATTTCAGCAGATGGCTATATAATGTAAAATCCTGATGCAGTTGTTGAGGTGTGGCTGGTACTCAGGATTTCCCCCTTTCTGAACAAGTGTCGTAGGGCTAGTGCAGAGTCAGTCTGGCCATAGCACAGAGGCACAGCTTCAACACAACACCTTCGTTGATAGTTGAGGTGATTTTGAACCACTTCAGGTGAATAAAGGGCTAGAACACAGGTCCCACAAATCTTAGGATTCAGTGACTAAGCTGTATTTAAAAAAAACTCCAAACAATCAAACAAGGTAGAACTTGTGATTTTTGGAGGAACCAGGACCATTCCTGAAAAAGAAGTGGCCTCAACTCCATTGACCTCCAGAAAATCTTGAACCTTCCAGCATATGTTAGGCATGTTTTGAACTGGTGGGCTGACAGGAGGAACATGTAGGAATGTTTCAGAGCTCGACCTTGGTGGGACCTAGGTCTGAGGTCTGAATCAGTCTATCAAAATGGGGTTAAGCCTGAACTGAGACTTCAGAAATCAGGGCCTCTATGGTAGAAGAAAAAAGCACGTATGTGGTAGTGAGAGCTGCACAGTTACACAGTTTCTAGCGCTGCTAAGCAGAGGTTTCTGGACTGCATTTCTAGATGCTGGTGACCAAATTCTTCATATTTCTGTAGCTCTGAGCCAGAACTCTTGGCTGCATTTGGCTCTGAGCAGCCTGACCAAATGTGGGACAGAACCAGCAACTGAGTTTAAGACCTTAGTTAACATTTTAGTCTACAAAAGCGAGTAAAGTTCAGTCAAATACATGGTAGTTAAAAGAAACATCACTTTCTTCAGAAAAAAAAAAAGACAAATGAGAGAGAGTCCTTTCTCTCTTTCAGCTGAGAAAGGACTATAGAAGTTGATCCACACAGTTAAAATGTACCTGAATCAAAATCAAGGGCAAATTCCCCACTAACTTCACCTAAGAGAGGAATTCAGTGTTTTTTTTCCCCCTATACTTAATGTTCTGGCTGGAAGGTTGAGTTCCCTTTGAGGTGATTTCAAACTTGTTTGTAGAGACAGATTGCTTATTTAAAATACAAAGTGGTATTATAAGATTGATAAACCAACAAATGTAATTTCAAATGTTCATAATGTATATATCTTTTAATCGTCTTCCTAAAAATATCTTACAAATGAGAAATCCCAGACTTTCCCCCAGGTAGTCTTTGAGGCCTGACATCAGATGGTGAATATGTGTCTACGTGACCATACATATTATTCTGTCATGGGTTATCTTACAGCAGTGAGTCTTTTATGATTTTAGATGCATATAGCCCCGCATAAAGTTTACAAAATAAAATGACGCCATCACAATTATAATATCTTAACTACTAAGATATTTTTTAGTAAATTCTGCCTGATTGTAGCTTTGGAGATTTACTTGATGTAGAAATTAGACTGAGTCCCAGCTTCTTATATATTAAGATCCAAGAACCTGATGAATTGCTGCTGTCAGCTACATGCAAATTATGTCTTGAAGCAGAGCTTTTGCCTTCACTTCCCAGACAGCATGAAGTTAATGAGCCAAACATGAGGCCCTCTGATACAACCAAAATAGAAGGGAAAATAAAACTTTGAATTGGCAGTTGTTCAGAAATCTTGAGACTGCTTGTAAGTATGACCCAAAAATGAACAAAAGACAGAGGCTATTACCAAATCAGAATTTCTTATCAGTGGGAGGACTTTATGATGGTAGTAAGTTAAGGGTGGTATTTGTGAATGGTGGTGGGGGTTTTGATTTAATTTGTCATCTATCAGTTCAAGTGACTAGAGTTTCCTGCAGCAACTCAAGCTACTTTGAAGGAGGCACAAGAGAAACCGTGAAATTGCTGCAATTGGTTTAACTTGGTTAGAAATGTGGATGTTTCTATATATATCTGCTCTGTGACTGTGTCCTCTCAGAAGCCCAGGAGCCCTACCTCGATTGCCTTACAGAATGAGGCTGGCATGTCTTTGTCACTATTTTGTCACGTTTGGGAGACACTGCAGGTGGGTCGTGGGGTGGAGCAGCAACTTGCTTTTCTTTCTCAGGGGCTGTTTTATGGAACCAAATATCTCTTTACAGATCTGCTGTCACTTTCTGTTTTCCTGATACGGAGCCTCCCAGGTATTAGCTGGCCATGGCCAGGACTTCTTACAAAAAGGTACGTGAAAAGGTGTATGTGAAACTGTTAAATAGCAAGTAAAACTCCAAAGCATAGGAAGAAACCCCTGATGTGCGGAAAGAAGACTCCACAACCAGGAAGGTTATGAAGTAGGTATGTAGGTATGTTTTATTCAGCTCTGCGCAGCATGGGGGCTCTTCCCACCACAATCATGTGTGCCCAGTGCAGCGTTTTTCTCAAATATATATAGTACTTGATCACATAATCATAAGATTTCGCAATACACCTATACATATACATGACCTGTCCCCGCTTTGTATTAAAGTCTGTTCTCCGCCCCTTCACGTCTGCACAGTGCCTTCTGGTGGTGGTCGTCAGAGGTCTCAGTGATGAAGTAAGGGAGCTCTTCTTCGTCACCTCTAGTAACCTTTTGTCCCTGTGCAGACTCAGTTCTTCTCTGGTCTTTGTCCAGACCGCAGGGTTGGTTTCAACCGCTTTTCAAGACATGTTCTTATTCGTTATCAGGAACTGTCCTTGGCAAAGTCACAAGACTTCTTGCTTACTAGTCAATCGGTACACAATGTATTATTATCTTTATCATATACCCCTGACTCACCCCAAGACACTTGTTTCACGAAGAATGTCAAAAAGCATGGCGTGGAAAGGACAAAATGTTGCAAGGTTTACTGCAATGACAGCTCTAAGTGAAGAAGACCTTGAAGGCGGGACAGCTGTGGGATCTACAAAAAGAAAATGACTGTCACAGAAGAGGAATGTGTGTGTCTCTGTTTCTGATACAAAAGTTTTGTTGCTATCTGTCCCTGCTGATTTTGAATTTCCCAAATGATGAGTCCAAATATTTATAGGAGAGCTTTAAAGAAAGAAGATTAAGATAACTCAAGTCCAGCTTTGGACTTCAGTGGCAATGGAGAATGTATGGAAAGATGATAATTTTCTTTTAGTAAGATTGATCATCAGTTGATGACTACTCAGTCAGCAAGGAAGGACCATGGAGACACAGTCACGTTCTCTGCTTTCAAATGTGATCTTTTCATATTAGGGTTGTGGACAGCTCTGTATGAAGTGGGAAATGGTTTATTGCCGGTGGTGTTTTCCATGCTGTCCATGGTCCAGGGATAAATAACTCTGATGTCAAGGCTGTCGGTTTGTTACCTGTCACACACAATAGATTACACTTGCTTGTTTGTTAATTCTATGTAAGTCTAGCTTCTGGAGTCACCCTCCTAAAACATAAACAGTTTTCCTTTAGGCTATGTTGTCCTTATAAATGATACAGCTACAGCCTTAATGGTTTTTGCAGCCGCCTTCTGTAAATTCTACGCGTCATGTCTTATTTCCCTTGCTGAGTTTGGCAGTTCTAGTTATTGAATTAAAACTTTATATAACTATACTACCCCCCCCCCAAAAAAAAAAAAAAATCAGCAAAACCGAACCGCCTTCTTCGTTAACATCTCTCAAGATGAGGGCCAATTTAAATCAGCCTAGAGCCCTTCTGTTTCAACATTAATCATGAACTCAGGAAAGCCATGTGTGTTAGCACTTTCTGCCACTTGAGAGCTTATGTTTTGGTGGTGGTAAATCTCAGCGTTTTAATAATTTCTTATCCCGGAACTAAGCCTCAAGCATAAAAATAATTGTGTGCCCTTGTAATTGGTTCTTCTTTACTAAAAAGACTAGAATCTGGTATACAAATGCCCATTTTCTAACCTGTAGCCATTGTAAATCAAACTTGTGCTGCTCAAGATTCCTGTATCATTATGGTGCAGGGAAGGCAAAGACAATTTCATCAGGGCAAGGAGATGGCATGTAGCTCTCCTCCCAGAATGGTCCGAAGGCACTCTGTCAAATAAGAAAATAACCATCTTGCATGCCTGATCTTGACTAAGGGAAAAAATGGAGAATAAGCACAGGGAGAATTGCATGTAAGCATCCCGCTATAATGATTTTGGTGGAACTCTTCCAGGATATACCAAAGACAGAAAGGCCTTGTGTTCATGTGGAAAAAATGGGTTTTAATGTATCTGGAAATGCATATTGAAGTGCTCGGCGCTTTGGGTGGGATGCACTCTGCCTAACGTCAGGCATAAACAGAATAGGAATCTGCATCCTAAAACTGGATGTCATCTGACATCCAATGGTCAGCTGAGTCCCAGTTAGAAAGTCTACACCACATCTGCGAAGCAGTTGATGTCAGTCTGCCTAGTGGTGACCTTAGCAAAATAGCCCTTTTTAACTCAACAGGCAGCTCTTAGGGAACGTGGCCCACGTTCTGGTTTAGCATCCCCTTCCAAGAGCGAAAACACAAGTGGCTGGCCCAGCTTCACAGATGCCCCACTAACATCTGAGTTCTAGCACATTCCTCTGCTCATTACTCCTGTCTTATTTCCCTTTCTGGTGAAAAAAAAGGCCAAAGAACAGGGGAAAGAGCCTGGGCCTTGTAGGTTTTCCAGTCCCTGAAGGACTTCATGATTACTTTTGTTTTGGTTACAAAAGCCACCTGTTAGATGACCTTGTCATCAAGACGACCTGCCCTGCCAGCAAAATACTTGCTTCAGAGGAGGTAGCTTTCTGTCTGGGTCCATTACTTTCAAATAGTGTGGGATTTCAGTCAAGAGCCTACTAGGAGACAATTTATACTAAGGTGCATGGGAAGATGCACCAGAGAAGGCCATGCCTTCAGCAAAAGTAATAAAAGTTGGGCATCCAAAATGCTCTTGACAGCTAGGGGAAAGTCCAAACAGTTTCTAATTCGCATATATTTTATAAACCAAAGACAGAATCCCCAGTGGTCTGTACTTTGATGTATGTAAAGCTTTTTTTCCTACTGGGGATTTGAGTCTTTTGAGGGAGGAACGGAGTGTCTATCTGCCATATGGTGTTTTTGTGTGGTCTTCTTCAAGCAGAAGAGACTGAGCTCTGGTCATATCCTGACCCAGCCAGACACTGCACATTCATGTTAGTTCAGCATCAAGGCTAAGTTTATTTACCATTTCTCTTAGCAGAGCTATGACTGCTTGCTTACACTACATATCTTAGTATCACAGAATCATAGAATGGTTAGAGTTGGAAGAAACCTTAAAGCTGGTTCCAACCCCTCTGCCATGGGCAGGGACAGGTTCCACTAGACCAGGTTACTCAAAACCCCATCCAACCTGACCTTGAACACTTCCAGGGATGGGGCATCCACAACTTCTCTGGGCAACGTGTTCCAGTGCCTCACCACCCTCGCAGTAAAGAATTTCTTCCGAATACCTAATCTAAATCTACCCTCTTTCAGTTTAAAACCATTACCCCTTGTTCTATCACTACTCTCCCTGATAGAAAGTCCCTCACCGTCTTTCCTGTAGGCCCCCTATAGGTACTGAAAGACCACTATAAGGTATCTTCTTGCTCACCGAATATTTCAGGGCCTTCTGTGACTCAAATGCTGAGTTCAAACAGTTATGGAAGGAGAAAATCATGGGAAGCAAAGAAAGGGAACAGCAAATTTTATATTTAAATAAAAACTTGGAAATAAATCTTTTAAAATAAGACTGTAATGATCTTATTGGTATACTAGTGCTACTAAGCAACACATTATTCTGCCATAACCATGTTCTAGAAAGCAACTTGTAGGAGGATGTGTTATTTACTACCCCTACCTTTAACTGGACTTTCTAAGCTATGGAAGATATTATGATAATGTCCTGTACATGTTGAATTGATATTATCTTTTTGAGCAAAATTCCAGCTCTTCAAGGAGTTAGTCCATAGGACCCCCTGGGAAACTGCCCTCAGGAACAAGGGAGCAGAACAGAGGTGGCAGATCTTTAAGGATGTTTTCCATAGTGCACAAGACCTCTTGATTCCCAGGTGTAAGAAATCAGGAAAGGAAGGCAAGAGACTAGCATGGCTGAGTTGAGACATACTGGTCAGACTAAAGGGCAAGAAGGAAACACACAGGTAGTGGAAGCAGGGACAGGTGTCCTGGGAAGAGTATAGGGATGCTGCCCAGTTGTGTGGGAATGGGGTCAGGAAGGCCAAGACACAGATGGAGCTGAACTTGGCAAGGGATGCAAAGAATAGTAAGAAGGGCTTCTACAGGTATGTCAGCCAGAAAAGGAAGGACAGAGAAAGTGTACCTCCCCTCCGATGAGCAAGACTGGCAAGCTGGTAATAACAGATGGGAGAAGGCTGCGGTTCTCAACAACTTTTTTGCCTCAGTCTTCACTGGTAAACTTTCTCCCCACACCTCTCAAGTGGATGGACTCAAGAGAAGTCCACAGAAGATCAGGTTTGTGACCACCTGAGGAACATGAACATTCATAAGTCTACGGGACCTGATGAGATGCATCCCAGAGTCCTGAAGGGATTGGCTGATGTAGTTGCCAAGCAACTCTCCATAATATTTGAAAAGTCGTGACAGTCAGGTGAAGTCTCTGGTGACTGGAAGAAGGGAAACATTGCACCCATTTTTAAAAAGGGTAGAAAGGACCACCCTGGGAACTACTGACCTGTCAGTCTCACCTCTGTGCCTGGGAAAATCATGGAACAGATCCTCCTAGAAGCTATGCTAAGGCACACAGATGACAGGGAGGTGATTCGAGGCAGCCAGCATGGCTTCACCGAGGGCAAGTCCTGCCTTACAATCCTAGTGGCCTTCTATGATGGAGTGACTACGTCAGTGGACAAGGGAAGAGCTATGGACGTTGTCTGTCTGGACAGCCTTTGACAAAGTCCTCCACAACGTCCTTCTCTCTAAATTGGAGAGATATGGATTTGCTGGGGGGACTGTTGGGTGGATGAGGGATTGGTTGGGTGGTCACATCCAGAAGGTAGTGGTCAATGGCTTAATATGCAGATGGAGGTTGGTGAAAAGTGCTGTCCCTCAGGGGTCCGTATTGGGACCAGTACTGTTCAATGTATTCGTCAATGACATAGACAGTGGGACTGAGTGCACCCCCAGCATGTTTGCAGAGGACATCAAGATGAGGGGTGTGGTTGACATGCCTGAGGAACGGGATGCCATCCAGACGGTCCTGGACAAGCTCGAGAAATGACCCCGTGTGAATCTCATGAGGTTCAACAAGGCCAAGTGCAGGGTCCTGCATGTGGGTTGGGGCAACCCCCGGTATCAATACAGGCTGGGGGATGAAGGGATTGAGAGCAGCCCTGCCGAGAAGTACTTGGGGGTACTGGTGGATAAAAATCTGAACGTGGGCTGGTAATGTGCGCTCACGGCCCAGAAGGCCAAGTGTATCCTGGGCTATATCAAAAGCAGTGTGACCAGCAGGTTGAGGGAGGTGATTCTGCCTCTCTACTTTGCTTTGGTGAGACACCACCTGGAGTACTGCGTCCAGCTCTGGGGTCCTCAGCACAGGAAAGACATGGACCTGTTAGAGTAGGTCCAGAGGAGGGCCACAAAAACAATCAAACAGCTGGAGCACCTCTCCTGTGAGGACAGGCTGAGAGAGTTGGGGTTGTTCAGCCTGGAAAAGAGAAGGACCCGGGAGACCTTATTGCAGCCTTTTAGTACTTAAAGGGGGTGTATAAGAAAGATGAGGACAAAGGTTCTAGCAGGGCCTGTTGCGACAGGACAAGGGGTAATGATTTTAAACTGAAAAAGGGTAGATTTAAACCAGATATAAGGAAGAAATTTTTTACAATGAGTGGGGTGAGACACTGGAACAGGCTGCCCAGAGAGGTGGTAAATGCCCCATCCCTGGAAACACTCAAGGTCAGGTTGGACAGGGCTCTGAGCAACCTGATGTAGTTGGAGATGTCCCTGCTCATTGCAGGGGGATTGGACTAGATGACCTTTAAAGGTCCCTTCCAACCCAACCCAACCCATTCTATGATTCTATGATTCTATAAACATCTTTCTAGTAAAGCCTTAATCTGAGTCCCAAACTAATTGCTGCTTTTCTTAATCGACATGACGCTCAAATCATAATCATGCCATCGATATGCATTAAGGATGCCACTAATGATAGAAATAAGACATCAGTCAAACAGCTAAAATACTGAAGCCATCTCAAAACATGTACCCTTGATTAAAACACTCAAGTCAGATCTTGCATAGAATAATGATTATCTACTGTTTGCTACCAGAAAATCAGAGGGTGATAACCAGTTATAGTTATAGGACTGTATTTCTGGTTTGGATAAAAGCAGGTGTATCCAAATATGGAGCTGCTACAAAATAAAGACATCTGTCAAAGATATTCACATTGAAACTTAATTGAAGAATAAATCAGAATGTTTATTGGCAGGTACACTAAAACCTTTCGCTGGCATAAATCAGCATAATTCTGTTTGCTTCAGGGGTGATTTATACCTACTGAAAGTCTGACATGGTATTTTTTTAAAAATCATTCCCTGAGTAGCCGGTCTTATCAGGACATATAAGCATGTGTCACACAGTCTTACACGCGTGACATTTTCACCAGTCTGTTTAAAGGTAAACTTTGGGCGCGACCTAATCTCAGTTTCTTTTGTGTGTTCATAGTTGACTGGCCATTGAGGGGATTGGGATTTTCTGCAATGGCTGTGATTAACTCTCATTTGCCCTACACATTAGCCTATATGGGACAAGTTAGTAATGCTGGCCAAAGTGCCCTGCGTCTGGCTCAAAAGGGAGGAAGGTGCCGTGGGTGTGAAGGTCCTGGGTTAAGACTCCTGTCACGGTGCACTGTGAAAGAAAGTCTTTCAGAAACTCTTTCAAAAGCAAAAGGCATTTCACAAGATCCCTAGAAATATAACTCCCTGACTCCAGAGCTACTACTGCTTCATTCCTGGCTCCCCGACTGTCTGCCGTGTTGGCCATTGGAGAGGTGAGGGGAGGGCAAATGGGCCAGCAACAAGAGGGACTTCCATGGGAATTGTCCTTGAGTCTGTTGGATATTTTGTCAACATATTCCCTAGAACATTTCAGTTCTGATAGGTCTGGCGTTTTCTGTCAGAAAAATGCCAAGTCTAGAAAAACTTCTGCTGTTTCAGCTGTATTTTTGACTACATGCCTATTTATGTTAAAAGCTTTTTTTTGACATGCTGTTGCATTTCAGTTGGAATTAATTAAAATAATTGAAGAAACTACTTAGAACAAGCAACCCTGAAAGGCACACTTGTTTATGTTAACCATAAGAGAAAGACTTGGGGCAGTAGTGGGGCAAGGCTGTCAGGAAATTGGTACCAGGTGATGGCCAGGAGCACTTGTTAGCCCTGATAGCCGGGCACCACTTTGCAAGTGAGCAGACTTACAAGAAAAGAGGGGATCAGGAGGGCCCAGCACCTTGGGAGGTCATTACTGAAACCACCAAGATCTGAGGCAGGTGGAGATGCCTGTGCTGGGACACCCATCCCAGGCAGGGGGCTGAGGTGGTGGATTGTGCTGCTGCAGCAGTCGTACAAAGAGCAAAGTTGTGCCGTAGGGATGATGCGTGAGCAGTACAATAGCTGACATGTATGGATCATTTAAATTGGTTTACAGCTTTGTAAAATGCTGTGTATGGTGACTGATGTGAAAACAGAAGAGGCAGCTTAGGTATGAGCTATGTTACTTGGGTTTCTCCAGAGAAAATTGGTTTATCTTCCACTGGTCCATAAATTCAATTTGCCTCTTTGACTTCCTGTATTGATACAAATGGAGTAAATCAGAAGATGGCTTAAACAGACATGTTGAGGTAAGCGTTTTTCATTCCCTTTTCTCAATTAAATGAGCTGCAATTGCATTACGGGCGACTCTGCTCCTCCAACTCATAAATATTCTTAATGCATTCTGTCTAGCGAAACTTATGGTGACGCAAACAACTGCCCCCTGACCCATCCTCTCCATTCTTTGACATATGTTTGGAGAACTACATTTTGAATTGGAGCTATTGCTAGCTGGGATATAGAAATATTGAGAGTTCTTTGTACATCCATTTTCATTCATACGTGGGTACAGACTGCCTAATTGTCAAATGGCCATTAGACATCAACAAATTGTAGCTGGAAGCAGGATTTTATAGTACAGGCTTGCTTTTAAAAGCCATTCTGGTGCTGGTTCAAAATTAACTTTCAAAACATTTTATAGGTCATTTTCTTGCCTTAGAGAAGAGTACAGCTGGAATGAAGAGCAAATTTAAGGAGTGCAGATGCTTTTGCAAAGCTAGACAGAAAAATGTAAAAAAGTCTCCTGTGTGCTACAGCTTTACGTACAGCTAATATACAGATCAAAAATCAATGATGGTTGCAGAGAAAAGGAAAGTAACCAGCACCGGTATTTTTGTGGTTTTGAATTCATGCAAACTTATTTATTCTGAAAAATGCTACTTTACTAGTCTATGCAAGGGTAATTTTAAATATGTTCTGCAGCCTACCCATGAACTAGTTATTCACTGCACTTGCAAACGAAGAGAACATCAGTTCTTTCAGCAGTGTCTTTTTTTTTTTTTTTTTTAAGTGCTTTGGCTCGAAGTTTATAAAGTGAGGATTTTATTTTTTAAGCAGAACAATCCTGCTTACTAAGAGAATGCCACGGACATATTAAAAGACTGCCTAATTTAACCCCGAGTTTTGGACCTGCTGTTAAAATCAGTTATTGCTTTCTAATTTTAGGTTTTCTTACTGGCAGTATAATAAACTGATCCTGTCCAAATATCCATCTTTCTCCTTACATCCTGCAAGGATGAGAGTAATATAAATATTTTATTTTTCTGTCATAATTCAAGCAAGTATTTCAGTTTGTAAAGACTATTGCAACACTGCTTTGGAAAGCAGATGTAGAGGTAGTATTTTTATGCTGCCCTAGCAATTCACCATAGTATTTTTACTGTGATGTTCAAGTTTACTTTTCCACAATGAGACATCACAGAAATTAAAGGTATTTTCAGAGTGTAAGATGTGGTTTAGAGCAGCAGACAACTTTCCTACCAGTGACCTGAAGACCCACAAAACATTTCTTTTTAATTTACTCTGTTCTGCAAGATGACTGTAGTCCAGACACTCTGAGATTACTTGGCAAGATGACTGGGGCTTGTTCACCCTGTAAACCAGTGCCCAGGCCTTCCATCCTCCAGGTTAATGTCATAATCAGTAGGTTACAAAGTAAGGTATTTACATTTCTGTTCTCAGCCTTGAAGGCTCTTATCTTCTTGGCTGCTGAGCTGCAGAGGCTTCATGGACGTTTCTCTCACTCTGAGCATTGTATAGACATGGTGAGGACCTGCTCCTCAGAAACATGTATTTTTGACAGGATTCAGGAGCTGAGGCTACTTCTTCCTGAAAGCATCTCAAGGTATTTTCCTCTAGGAGAGGGCACCTCGCCCAATATAGCAAATTGACCATGTCTAAACTCTAGGGAGGAGGTGAAAATTTTAATTAGCTATAATTTCTTGGCTTTCTGTGCACTGCATTGCATATTTTTGGATTGCTCTTTGGAACTGTGCCTTATTCTATCCATTAATTATGTAGGATACCAGGTTATCTGACCTTGTTCTTCTGAATTGCGCCACAAAAGTTAGAAATGCTCAAACTTGTATTGAGGATCTTCCCTTCAACCTGTAACACAGGGTCTGTTAAAAAAGTAGAAAGCTAACTTTTTAAAGCAAACATCAGTGATGCTGAGTTCAAGGAAAGCCCCATGGTGAACCCTGTGTGCTATGTCCTCACTTCAAGAGATTCTTTTTCAGATTAGCATCATGTCGACCACATGCAGACTAGCTCAAGAGTGCGAGAAATGAAATGCTGACGTTAGAAAGAGGGAAGTCAAGCCTGGGGATGCACAGTAATCCACGTCCCCAAAGAGAGGGCACTCCTGGAAACTTCTTGCTGCACGGTGCTACTGGGAAAAGATCTTTGCTGCCTCCCAGATTTCTGTAACAGTGAGCGCTGCTGAGAGGAATTTGGCACACTGAACATCCCTGAGACCCCTCATCTGTGCCAGGTCACTCCAGTGGGCAGTAGGAGCAGAAAGCTGCCGATGTGACAGTGTGGCTTGCTGGAGTTGGACCTAGCAGGGGCCTGGATGAGAAAGGCTTTGCATCCAAGCTGGAGGTGTTGCTTCAGGATAATGGAAAAGAAATGCAGTCCACTCAAAATTCTTTGCAACAGTCCTGGACAGTGTTTCTCTCACTTATCAGTGTTTTACTAAGGAGGTCTTGTGCATTAATGGAAAGACAGTGGATGGCTTGGTGCCATCATTCCTATCTAAACATCACTAAAAAGTTTGTATTTATTAATCTACCCATTTGCAGTACACAGATGCTGTTTAATTGCAAATGGAAGATGTAGTTGGATAATATGCATAGTGTGTTGTGGGAAGACTGAGTAGAAATGAATTGTCATCTAATTGTCACTAAGAAGCTATGGCCCAGACTGTGAAGGAGAACATACATCCTGACACTGTGAAGTTCTAGAAATCCTCTGCTGAGCTGGATTAATAAATCATTGCTTTCTTCCAAAGCCTGCATAGAGTGATCCTCGGAATATTTTTTCTTAATATATGTTTATTCTAATAATTCTTAGAATACTTTTACTCTGTAGAGCATTATTTCAAAAATTTAAAATAATCTCATAGATGCCATTTAATGCTCTTAGTGTAGGTCATGACTGTAATAATAAACACTGTCTTGTTTCTAAATAAAATTATATATGAATGCATTACATCCATTTCAGCTGACTATATTCAAAGAATATTATGAACTATATGAGGTCTGACAGATAAGTAAGAGTGAATAGAAAGTTCCCAGAAAGTAATACCTAAATCATACTTGAAATTCTAGTTAGTCTCAGATTATTCACATCACCACTTAATACCAGCCTAGAGGTTAGCGCAATTTGCTCCTAATGGATCTGACTGGGGGTAGAGAGGGCTTATGTTCATCATTTTTATCAGAAGGGTGACAAGGATCCAGCACCTCTCAAAGTTAATATTTCTGCTTTTATCCTGAAGATTTTCCTATTCTTCTGTCTCTGTGCCAAAAATAACATACCTAAGCTGATGATATGAGCTGGTTATGACCGCAGGGTGACTTACGCTGCTGTGAGAAGAAGTACAGATGGGCTTGTGGTACCCCCAGATTGTCTCCCCCCACAGGGCACAAGAAAAGCCTACTGATTTAAAGTGAACAAGGTAAACAACTGCCTTTTTATCAATGGGATGAGGCTGCGAAATATCAGGCACTCTTTAGAGTGTTTCTGAAAATCATCATGGTAGAGTTTTTTTTATATAGCTTAGATACAAACACTGTCGTTCACTGTCATTGGCAGCCATCATGCACTGATGACAGGGAGCTCGAACCTTTATGGCCTTAACTAGCCAAGAGAAAATGGCTGTCTTTTCTCAAAACAAAAGAAAAGCAAGTGGTAGCTCCATTTGGGCTGATTCTGGAGCCTTTGCTTGGTCTTTATCCTAAGGTATAAACTTTAGCTGTGAGCTGGAATGCTTTGAACTGCCCAGGTCTGTGGCTTTTGAGTGCTGAACTATACTCCAGAGTAACTTCCAGTTTTTTCTAATTTTATACCTGTGTTGTATAAGCTTTTATTCACATCCGTCTGATGGCTGGCAGAGCCAGGCTGCTACCACCACGCTTTACTGTCTGAAAAGGCCTCTGAAGAAGTCTTTGTAAAAATATTTATATAATGCTGCAAGTTGCTCTGTACTGCTAGACAACTTTAAAGCACTGGAGCTACTACATTAGAAGTACATCTTTAACAAGTCACTGCGCAATTTAAAGATGTACAGGACAAACCTCTTGCAGATGAAACAGAGTAACAGTCTCAGTGTATATTTCTCACACCATTTTTAGCTTCCAGTAGTCACCAGCTGTATTAAGAGAGAGGACCCACGAAACATGTACTTCTTTTTAGGATTTCTAACTCTCCTGTTCCCATCCTCAGGGCACTAAATAACTCCAGTTTGTAATGATGGTGTTTAGCTTGCTTTCATCCATGATTGTTAGTGGACGTGTAGCAAAATGTAATTACCTGTACATTAAACCCAGATAGCTATGAACAGGTCCTGAGTTCCATCAGAGTCAGAGCATGCTTTTGAACTTGGCCAGCACCTAATTCAATGTTCATTGGTGGTGTATTCTGGGAAGCGCCACTTGTCCTGTGCAGTCCTCTCTTCATCTTTCTGGGCAGTAACATAACCGGTGCCCAGGTGGCGTGACAAGTGAACTATTTCAAGTGTTATAGTAAGAAGAAACTTGTGTAGGAAGAATCCCAAAGTCCCTCCTTGGTTCCTACTTGAATTCCATCAGCGTGGTCAGCAAGGCACTCAGGGCTGTGCCTTTCAAATTCTGGGTGCTTCTATTATTTTGTTTATCTGCCTAATCTGTTTATGATATTTTAATTGTCTGTGGCATCAAACCATGCTTTTAGTTGTTTCTATGCTTTTTTGCATTCATGGGTATTATGCCGATACCTTTTAGCATAGATGAGTTTGTAGGTAGTCCTTTGCGTTAGAAACATAGGGAAATCTAATCCATTGATGGCCAGATACTAGATTCTGTAGACAGAACATCCATCATGCATGTAGACAAAAGTTTAGTGTTATATTATTGTAGAAAACATCATTTCTCTTGGTATCTGTCTGTAAAAAAACAGTCATCTGATCACTGCAACTTTTACTTCATCAAATATATGGGGATCCAGTAATTCCTTCTGTATCACACAGTGTTTGGACATTGCTGCATATATGATGATGAGCTTTACTAAGGATTCAAGCAAAGACAACGAAAATTTACTTTAGACTTAAGGTCACATGTAGCAGATGTCTTGATTTATATCCCGCACTCTGCTGGCTTATTTACAAGATTAATTATTCATCCTGGGCACAGTCAATGGCTTTACCCATACTATTTCTGCATATCTAACTGCGAAAAGGCATCAATACACATACTTAATAAATCAGGTTCATTAAGGAATCATGCATGTCAGACATTCTGTGGATTTGCTAATTAGCAGTGCTGCATGCTCCAGATAGGAACCTCCAGAACCTGTTACAAGCAGCCTGGTGTTCAGGAAGATTAATCACCAGGCTCCGAAGCTCAGATGCTGTATAAGAAGGTTCAGTGGAGAAATTAAATCCCTCCAGGCAAACCGTAACTTGCATGCCCTGTTTCCACAGTCGTCACTTACCTATTTGTTTATTTAAGATGGCAAATTACCACTCATGCCTCATCATAACTTGCTTACTGAGAGATGAAAGAGCCCTGTCTGGCTCTACCCACAGGCAGAGCAGGGGAGTGTGGGCACTTAGCTTGGGTCCTAACAAAGTATGTTCATGAGAGAGCATTTATTTCCTTATTTTTTTCCCCCGCTGTGAAGGGAATAAAAACTATGTGACACAAAGCACCTGCTAAGCTTGTGAATATTGAAAGAATTCTATGCTACCCATGGCAATTTTTCTCTTGTTTCTGTGTTGCTTAGAATGGATGTGCGGAAGAAAACAGTGCACAGTAGACAGTCATGTCCATTTAGCTAACATAGCATGAAAGTGGCTTTGCAGAAAAGGACCTGGTAATCCTAGAGGGCAATGAAGTTGACCATGAGCCAGTAATGTGCCCTTGTGCAATGAAAGCCAATGGCATCCTGGGCTGCATTAGAAAAAGCATGGCCAGCAGGTTGAGGGAGGTGATCCTTCCCCTCTGCTCAGCATTGGTCACATGCGGAGTGCTGGGTCCATCACGAAAGAGACATGAACATACTGGACTAAGCACAGGAATGAGTCACAAAGATGATTAAGGGACTGGAGCCTCATGTGTATGAGGAGAGGATGAGAGAGATGGAACGGTTTAGCCTGGAGAAGACAAGGCTCAGGGGATGTAATCCATGTGCATAAATACGATTTGGTGGTGGGAGGAGTGGAGTAGAGAAGACAGAGCCAGGCTCATCTCTGTGCTGCCCATTGACAGGACAAGAGGCAATGGGCACAAACTGAAAAGCAGGAAATCCCATTTAAACTTAAGAAAATATATATTTTTTTTTTTTTTTTACAGAGGGGGGGGTCAAACACTGGCACAGGTTGCCCAGAGAGGTTGTGGGGTCTCCATACCTGGAGATATCCAAAGTCCAACCAGACATGGTCCTGGGCAGCTTGCTCCAGCTGTCTCTGCTTGAGGTGGGGCTTGGACTAGAGACAATCTCCAGAGGTGCCTTCCAGCCTCAGCATCTCTGTGATTCTGAGCTTCACACAATGCAGCAGCTGGCGCCTCCTGGCTAGCATGACAGTCCCTTTAATATACACCTCCTGGCAGATTGTTTTTATGTGCTCTTTGGGAGGCAGAGGAGAGGGAAAAGGACCGCATTAGAGGAAGTAGGCTTTTCTGGTTTTCTGATAAAAGTTACAGATTCAGGGTGTGAGAAAGCCTCTCCTGTTGTGACTGTCAGCTTGTGTTATGTAGCAGAAAATAAGTATATTTTATAATTTTGTTGGGCAACTGTATAATTGTTCTTTTGCCCATTCCAGAAAGAAATACATCAGTGACTAATGACTTAGGTCACATTACATGGCAAAATTAAACACACAATAGCATTAGTAGGAGCCATTTTTCTTCTCTTCTTCTAATGTTTATGACAAATGCTTGTGTGTATAACTGTAAATAATTAATGACTAATGCACTAAATTAACGGTAGTAATTTAAGATGGATTATAGCAACATCAATCAAGCAGCAGATATGCTTGTAAAAAAATTACAATGGGTTCATTCCTCCTCTATATTTTAAGGTTTTACATAGGATCATATCTCCTGTAATCTCCCTAGGATTTCCTTCAACAGCCTTATATCTTTAAGCTCCTGTGTAAGCAGGAGTTATTGTGGAAAAAGGCAGGTCATCTGGACTCTGTCTGGCATAATGCAATTTTCTTTTTCTTCTAAGGTCAGCCAAGTTCATTGCAGAAAGCCAGCCCAGCTATTAGCCATTGGGAAGATTATTCTGTGACTCCCATTCTTTCAGGAAAGCATGAAACCAGATGTCAGTTTCTGGAAATGTAATGGGTTAAAATTTAGTAACAGCCTTTTCTGCTTCTCACTTTTCACAAAATAATAGAGCTTATAAGCAAAGAAAATACCTACGTTCTCAGAGGAGGCAGCAGCAGAGTCATATTTATCATGTCAGTTTTCTCTGAGATGTGCAGCTTCCAATAAATTCCATGTGCTGTCAGTGTGGAAGATAATGTGTCCCTGAAAGAACAGGTATTGTAGAGCTGAAGAGCTTCTTCTCCAAGAAGCATAAAAACCATGCTGTGTTCAAAACAATGTAAAATTCTGTTTTTAAAAGTACAAGTTCTCTTGAGGGAATTATTAGGCAGAAAAGGAAAAATGTCTTCAGTATTATTTTTTAAGTTACAAAATTTATTGAAATACAGAATTTCCTCGGCATAGAAGGTTACTCCTGGTGGCTTTGGCAAACTCAGCTTTACAAGTAACTCTGAACAGACGCTGAAGAGAGAGCTAACAAAGATGACTACTCCCAATTTCCCTTTAAGACTTCAGATACATTTTTTAACACTGAATAGTATTACCTGGAAGTGCAAGATATGCACTCATGATGCACCCCAACTCATGTTAAAAAGTGGGGAGAATTGACAAGACTTAGCAACCTCCTAATTCCTGCCTGCCCCTCATTAAGATCTTTACTCATGTTCCTGCTTATAAACACGTCTTACCTTGCAACCATGTCTTACTTCTTTTTTGTAGTCCTGTTGGTATGTGTCAGATGTCTGTGCCTGTGCAAGTTATCACAAACAATTTGAACCAGTGACTAGTTCTTTATTCATATCTTTGAAGGCCATATGTTAGTGTTTATTAAGCGTTGTCATTCCGTGTGCAACATGACTGAAGCAATAATAGTAGAAAGATGTACACATTTCCATACATGGAAACTTACATGAAACTAAGCTAGTAAATGCAGGCAACATATGAACTTTCAAAATTAAATCTGATTTCCCTTTGGTTGTAAATAAAAACCTACAGAGACAGCACAGCATAAGCTGGCCTGTTCAATTTTCATGAAGATCAGTTGTCCTTCTAATTAAAAGAGATCGAGAAGCACTGTGCTAGGTGAGTCTTCAGCAATCAGAATGAGTAGAACAGTTCTCTCAATGTAATTTATATTCTCAGTTAATGTGATTGCCTGTGAACTGCCTATAATGTGTTTTTAAGACATGTTGTTTGCATAGGCTCTTGCAGTAAAAAAGATGCCCAGACATGAAATCCATCAGGGGAAGCTGAAGCAGTGGGAACATGCCAAGTGGCAGAATGAGAAGACTGGAGCCTTGAAACATTTGGGGATTCTAGCTTGAGAGAGAGATTTGCTGTATTTTGATTATTATACAAAATTTATTAAAATGGGAAATAAAGCAGTAGCCTCCTGTACTGCAAGTGCACAGTGCTATGGAGAGGTCTGAGGAGCTTGTGCTTTCAGCGTGCAGTGGTTTGGTCCAGGTATTTTTGTGTTCAGTATGAATGAGCTTGCCCTGAAGCATCAGTTCCCAGGCCAACAGGTCATTATAAACCCTCCAAAATACTTGTGGCTCACTGATGGAGAACTGACAAGTTGCTACGCTATACCTTATTTGTAGTCCTAGGACTACCAGTTGTCCTCTGACCACAGTTTAGCCACCAATACTCATCCCTTTCAGTTGGAGGCTTGAGAAAATTTTAGGTTAAATGGATGTTTTGGATGTTTCCACACACCCAAGGGCTAAAGGAGATGTGATATCAACAGGTGTAGCTATTTGCTCTGTAATTTGCAAACTTAGAGTATATGGACTGTGTTTATGGGCTTGTAACTACCTGATGGTAGTCATGAAACTGGTTGAGTTACTGAGGTGCTCAGGGCATTCAGACAGGGTGGGAACGTGCCCTTCCTTTTATGTTTTAATTTTAAGAAAACAGGTATTTATTTCACTGAGTTTAACTTCAGAAGGTTTTGACTCTTAGCAAAAAGCACAAGAATTAAGAGGTTAATAAAAGAGTTTCTTACAGGAAACTTAGCCAACAAAAAATAACATTCCACATACAGAACACTTGTTCAAAGCTACATAATTCCCTCCCAAAAGTCTGACCTGGAGTGGATATAAATAATGGGTTGCTGCCGATACCTTGATGAACAATCAATAGCAATTTTTTACAGGAAGCAAAATCTTAAGAGCACAAAAAAATCACCACATTCAATTCTGCTGTTGTTATTGTCATTATCATCACAAGCCCTGTTTCAGCTGAAGAAGTGGAAAGAAAAATGAAGAATAAACAGAAAACAGGAAAATAAAGAACACTCCAGAAATCATCCCTAAGGAATGAGAAAGGAGAAGGGAAGGGAAAATGGACAGTTCTGTTATTATTTTGGACAATAGTTTCTGGGAAATTCCACTTTAACTATGAACCAGAACTGGATAAGGACCAGGCATTGCAGTTCTCAGGGGTGTAAGAAAAGCAGAAGGAAAAGACTCAAAGTCAGGCATATATATGTGTCATATAATTTATGTATACGCAGACCAAAGATGTCTGTGAAAACTAGCTCCAAAGCACATGAAGCCAAATCAGAGAAAAAGCTCATTGTGTACACAAACGATGTACTGTGTGTGTACACATGCATGTATACATGTACACATACTCATGTAAAAACATAGATTTACTCTCTTAGTCTGGACATGTTTTCCCAAATAAGGTATGAAATAATGCAGCTCCACCTGAAAGTCAGCCCAATGTATGCTTACTAAGACATATCTGGGAACAGGTGACGACCGATCCAAAAAACGTAGAGACCAAAGACAGTGACAAACATCTTGCTGCTAGCGTGACTCTATTGTGAATACGATCAGTCAATTTGCAAGCTCTGCATAGGTGTAGTGTGCAAAACATGCTCCCAAGTATTACAAAACTGAGGACAGTGTTAAGATAGGGCAGTATTATTAGGATAGAAGAAGAAAGTATTATGGATGGCTCAGATAAGACTTGAGAAGATTGCTTAGCTGCCGTCTCTCTGCCTTTGTTACTGTTTGTTTAGCAGTAAAATAGTACCTCTTTTGTTTTCCTTGCCTATTTCGATTGTCCTTAGCATTTTGTTACTGTGTGTTTGTTCAACAGGGGCTGCAGTTAGCTGTGCTGGCGTCCAGTGCTCCGTGCCTGGTGACAGCAGAGGGACCTGGTGACAGCAGAGGGACTGCCCTGCGGCACTGCCCCGCTCTCCCGGTCATGGTGCTGCCCCTTGCACAGCTCTGTCCTGTCCCAGGCAGCCAAATCCCCAGCCCACCCGGTGGTCTCTAATGAATCCTGAACGTCATCTACCCTGCCGTTCCTTATCGTGTCACTTCTTAAATTCAGCTCTTACGTACAGCAGACCTGCGCTGACGTTTTTAAAGTCCAGTGAGAGCCCAAAATGCCAAAAGCAGAAAACACCCAGCTAAAGGTAAAAATGTTTCTGCTTTTTGCCGTTCAGGGCTCAGCCCATCATCTGACAGAGACTTGCTGCCTCATCTCACAGGACAGTGCCTTCGCCACCTGAGAGCGACGGATTTTGTTCCTGCCGTTCACTGGAGTCATACCATAATACAAAACTCTGTAATATGTGTATATTATACAAGCAAGGGACAACAGCTATAATCACAGACATGAATCCAGAATTTAAGTACAGAATAAGGCCTCGTAGAAGCATAGGGCTTCTGTTCAAGACCATTAACTCTAATGAAAATGCACATTTTTCATTAGGCTCTAATAGCCTGCTGCAAAGTAGGGCAACTGCTGTGCAGTGTTTGTAGAAACAAATTGCTAATCAGTCAATAAGGACCTTTACTGTGCACTCTGCTACAGCCAGCTTTTAAGCATTTTCAGCTATACTGAATTATTTTAACTCATTGAATTGTTACTTAGTGAAAAAGAAAATATGTTTTATTTATAGAGTATTCAACGTGGCAATGCAGAGCGAATTTTGCATCTTGAGTCCATTTTGTTAACATTTATACAAGAGATTTATTATCACTTGGATTTGCCTTTTTTCTAGAGTTCGGAAAATTTTTATTTTATACTGAAAGCTGGTAATGAATTGAATCAATCATTCTTTTAGAAATAGACTTTATAATTCCATTACAAGTGCCCCGTGCACCCTAAATCTTAATGACAGGAGCTGTTGGTACTGGAGCACAAAGGACTGCTGATCAGTGTGGAGTGAATTATTCACACAGAAGAAAATTGCAGGACTATGATCATACATATATTTGTGTGTACATACCTATATGCGTGTGCATATATACATAACTATATAGGAAACCACACAATTTATTTTACTGGTAAGAAAAAAACTTTAATCGTTTCCTTTCTGCATCAAATCAGATTCACTCATGTTAGTGGTACTAGACACAGAAAACAGAACTGAATTTTACTTTTCCAATCTAGAATATGCAATAGTTGCCACATTTCTTTTAGCAAGAAAATAGAACAGCTATAGCAGTCCTTGCTGGGTATGAATCAATGAAGCCCCGCTGTTTCATGACAAGTGAGAATAATATAAAACTATGTTTTGTTTATGAACGGAATAGGAAGAAATTCCGTATTTCTATAACTAGTGATAATATTAACATCAGCAGTGCCATTTTGGATCAAAATGCAGAAAGTAATATTTTAAAGGAAATTAAGTTTCTAGTTGGGGACAAGAAGTACTGGATTTGAGGGAAAGCCAGAGAGTTAAATATCGGTAGCTTGGAAAATAATGCTGGGACCTGGAGAAATATGATAATTGTCTACAAATATTTGAATGTTATCAGGATGAAGGATTAGTTTTATTTTTAATGTTTGACCTTCAGATAAGCTTACATGAGAGACAAATTGCCAGAAGGAAATGGGGTAAATCACTAAATATGAAAAATGCCCCTGTAACATGAATGCAAGAAATCTTAGACATCTTTATTTTCAAGGAATGGTCCCAGCTGGATCTCTCAGATATGTTTGATACTAAGGAAGAAGAATAGCCTCATGAATATTTTGGAGACACATATTTGTTTATGAAATAATTTCACCATTATGACTGCATAGCAACCTGAATTTTACCATGATCAGATTGAGAAATATTTTATTCTCCATATTATGATGGTGTCATATATTCATGTCACATGTTGGTGGATTAGACTATTTATTACAAAGGTACGTTGTACATAGTTTTCTATAAATGAGGGTATAAACCTTTGTGTAAAAGAAATGGAATCCAGATTGCAAAAGCTAATGGTAAAATACTTTTATGCATCTTTTCCTTGTGAGTGGTGACTGTGTATTCTGAAGTAATTTGGGAGCTTTGTATTACAGCATGATAAATGGCATTATTATATTGGCCGGATGGATACTATCAAATCAGTGTATCTAATATCTTCTACTCAATCTGGCAGAGCTACAGGATGTGTATAAACCCCATTTCAGCAAAGGTGGCTCATATTATAGGCTTTTGGAAAAGCATTTGACTTTTGAACACTGACAACGAAGTTAATCCTAGTATTCTGAGAAGCACACATGCTAAGAGGAATTATGAAATATCTCCTTGTTTTGAAGTGAATGATACAAGCAGGCTACTTAATGCTCGAAGGGTTTAAGACTAGGGGATAACAAGATAAGATGAAGTGAAAGCCTGGTAGTTGGCACCTCATTATATTAAGGAGTCTGGAAAAGAATTACTAACACATGGCCTTTATAAACTAACCCCTTTTCCTTTCCCTCAACCTCTCATACATATTCAAAAGTGGACCCAGCAAAAAGAAGTCAGCCCAAGAAGCAACAAATCAAAGATTACTTTGACTGTCTCTGTGCCCTATTTAATGCGTTTAAGAACAGTATCTGCTTGAAACACTCATTGGACACTCTCAGATCGGTATTCCCTACACTCAGCCATGTGACTGCATGGCAATGGTGCTGCCCATTAGGTCTGTAAATGAACTTAGTGTGATGAACTGCAGATACAACATGTGAGGGTGGTAGCAGCCATAGGCCATTAAGCTAAGTGCACTTGTTCCAGTATAAAAATTCCTACTGACTGACTGGTCACAGTTGAACCTTTCTATGTTCCTAAATATGTTTTCTATATTTTAAACACTCAGATTTATCATAATGTTCTATTTGTAAGGACTGATTTTTCCCTTTAACTTTTGCATCCTCCAGGGGATTTAGTCTGAGCTGACGATCCTGAGGAGGTTGTGCCATGTCTATGTAATGAGTAATGTGTTGTGTCCACAGAATGAATCAGAAAGAGAATAACATTCAGAGTTCCAGCCTTTGGGAGATGAGCTTCTGTGAGTTCAGATTAACCCTCACCTTATCAGAACAGCCCCTCCCTCAGCTGGATTTAAAAGACACAAAAGGGACTAGATATAAGGAAGAAATTTTTTATGAGGGTAGTGAAACACTGGAATGGGTTGCCCACAGAGGTGGTAGATGCCCCATCCCTGGCAACAGTCAAGGTCAGGTTGGACTGGGCTGTGAACAACCTGATGTAGTTGAAGATGTCCCTGCTCATTGCAGGGGGGGTTGGACTAGATGACTTTTAAAGGTTCCTTCCAACCCAAACTATTCTATGATTCTATGATTCTATGGCCTGAGTGGTATATCTACATCTTACGTCTCAGTACTGCGGAGAGACACTTGGAGCTCTCCTGAGGTTTGGGTTTTTTTTGCTTGCTGAATGTGTGCAAGATCTACTGTTCCACTCAATCATCTGGGCTGCTTCATCTCACTATTTCTCCTGTTGGTCCTCATTCCCTGCCTAACCACAGTCTTGCTTCTTGGGTAACAGCCCTTGTTTTAGCTCTGGGAATTGCAGAGGGACATTTAATTTAGAGGTAGCATGAGTGCTGAAAGCACCTTTACCCCAGCAACAGGTTTCATTATCTTGGGCAGTGGACTGTGCAGGTATGTCTCGATTGTTTCTGTTACAGTACCCATTTGTTTAGGCTATCTGTAGCACCTCTACATATCATCACATTGTTCAAAATAGGTTTATTCAAAGCAACAGGTGTTGGTGAAGCTTCGTTAGAGCTCTGAATGCATGAAGATGACCTCATGTTCCCAAAACTACAGTACAAATGCAGAGTTATTGCCAGACCTATGTCTAGACTTCCCCTTGGGACCGATGCCAACAGTTTGGAAGGCAGATGAATAGAAAAAATTTGCCCAACAATATCAATATCTTTGTTTATTTGAGACGGACATTAAAAAGTTTTAAGGGTCTTTTAACTTGTGACTACTTGACAAACAGAAATCCAGCCATAGAAACGACAGTAAAAGAGAGAGCAACACTTCTGTACCTCATTTTTCTCAGGTATTGCATCTAATGGAGCTGCACCGAGGGGTGCTTGCTTTCTTCAGAGCTAATTGTGTTACTCCTTGGGAGCTGAGGCAAAACATGTGCCTGCTGTAATGACACTGCTGTTGTTTGGAAAGCTATTGTGGTCAGTGCAGCATCCATCACTTTTTCTGGTTGTCTAGGGTGAATTATTGGGACGTTCCTCTCTGCTGGTGCTGCTTCTGCTTCCACATGATCTCACACTCACCCTAAGACTCCCAGGGCAGCATTTAGATCATAATGGTTCAGGAGTTATGCTGTTTTCTCTCACATTGGAAAAGCCTCTGGCTTGCCTCTTTAACTGTTTCCACTTCATAATGGAAAATAACAGTTTTTCTAAGCTGCTCTCCTCATGCATGCAGAGCCTCCCTGGAGCTCAGTACCACAGAGACCAAAGTCTCTGACCATTCTCTTCCCCTCAGGTGTCTTTTCTTCTGCAGGACAGGCAATGTGGACAACAGACTCGTGTCCTTTGAAGAGCCCTATATACTTCTAAAACAGCCTTGGGCTTATTTAATTGCAAAACTTTTACATGACAGCTTGTAGAGAAACTGTCAGCTTCTGCTGACAGGTGCTGTACTATGGTAAAATACTGTCCTTGTTAGGTTTGACATGCCTAATAGAAACCAGATCCTCTCAGCATCACTAGGGCCAAACCACACCTGCAAATTTACAGGAAAATACTTGCAAGTGGACAGAGTTCCAGATATCTAGGATATTTGCCCCAGCAGATGTGTGAGGTTTTATATACTTCTAAGTGAAATGTACAGATAAACTGTTAAACCAATCAGTGAACACGCTGTAGAATGTATTAGACTCTTTTTTGGAGGGTAGAAAACAGATTTTGTATTGGTAATTTTGAATTCCAGTTGCCAGACAGCAATATACCAGTGTTTTGGACAACCATATGCCAGTGTTTTGCTGCTCACCACACTGCCTGACTAGTTGGAAAGCTATGGGGTAGTTCTTGTACGGAGTGAAACTCATGGCTACGATGGTGAAGGAATCATGGCTGGTAGGGGGAAAAGCCAAGCAACTGCAATGTTCATTTATCCTTCAGTTTGCTGCGAGGGGTTTTGCTAAGACCTAAGAGACTAAGAATTACCGGAGATCCTTGGCACTTTCAGTTCAGTGAGAAGAAATGATTCAAAGAAGATGGAAGGCCTGGCACATCACCAGCTGGCTCTCCAAAAACTTTGGGCAGCTGTAAAATGGCTACAGGTTCTTACAGAAACAAATTCTCCAGCCTTTAAAGGACATGCTGTTTGGGTTAAAGCCAATGAGAACATCCTTTCTCTCACCACGACTGAGTGGTGGCCATGCACTGGAGTACATCCCAGGGTATGGGGTCTTCAGCTGTCTGGAACAGGACTCAGACAAGAGTATGCCATGGCACCCGCCTATCCTGAGCAATTTGCTTTTCTCGCTGTGGAAACCATGCATGGTGGAGGCAAAGAAAGCTGTGTGCCTGAGTCTTTCTCTTACAGATATGCAGAAGTTGATAAGGGCACAGGCAGCAGAGCACAGATGCTTGGAAGCGTTCCCAAGCCCATCGCGTGAGACACAGCCAACAGGACCAGAGGCTTAAATAATAAGAATAATATGCTTTAATCACTTATTAAACTATTAGTTATACACAGTAAAACATAAAACAAAAGGACAAATGAAAGGTACAACCTTTTATGGTGAATACTATTTACAGGGGAAAAAAATGAGTAAGAGGAATGAACACGGTGAAATAATGCTATCCAGATGCTGCCTCCGAAGTCACAGCAGTGAGGTCAGTGCTGGATTTTTATTGAAAATACACATAAATACTTTCATCCCAAGGGAATATCTAAACCAATGAAAATAGATTATTGTTTCTCTCCTCTCCTATTTTCTAGTGCATTGAGCAATAAAGATTGCTAATAAAGCCAGTCCTGTTCCTTTGGCTCTTTCAGTCTGACCTTGGCATCAAGAGCCAGTAAAATTTTAGGTGCATTTTTATTCCAAGTAAGCAAGTCATCTAAACTACTGTCTCCCATGCAATTTACTGCTGAAATAACGTTTTTTGTGTCAGGGGAAAACAACATCCTGACCATGCAGCATAAGATCAAAACTCCTTTATTTAACCCAGTAGCACAAGGAAGATCTCAAGTGATTCACTGCCACAAAACACTGTAAATGTATCAAGAAGTAACCCCCTTTCTGCACAGATCAGAGAGGTATCTAAATTCTTGCACATCCAGTATATCTCTGTTTTCCCTCTTTCATGCTCTTGTATTAGCCAAAGGTCAAAGCAGACAGCACCTAATTCTTTTTACTCAGACACAATCACCAGTTAAGACAGTCTTACTGCTTTCTTGATCTTCCAGTCCTTGGGAATGTGAAAGATCTCTATACCATTAGTGTCCTGTTGGATTTCTTACTCAAAGCCAGATCTCCAAAAGGAGAGCATGATGGAAGAGGGTGAATCCACAGTTTTATTCCTGTTTGCACAGTGAACAGTAATAGTGGTTGAGGTATCATATGCTCCCTCCGGTGAGATTTCACTCTTCCTAGTGACTCCATTAGTAGAGGACAAACAGGAACACCTTAGGCCACCCAGAGTAGACCCTTCACATTAAAGCTTAATTCTTACTTTAGTATAAAGTCTCACAAAATTCAGACCTCAAGAGTGGGGGACATCTCAAATGCACATAGTCTGAAATAAGTAATTTGTGGAGGTTTTGGTATAGAAAGAGCTTAGAAGAAAAGCATGAAGTGGACTCAGCTTTGCAAAGGTTATTTTTCTTTGAATAAACACAGTCTTTGAAGTGCAAAGCCCATATGCAAAAGCACTAGTAAAATGATCACATGTGGGGAAACCAAGGAAGGGATGGACAAAGTGAGAGGGGAGACCAGTCGAAGAATGCAACACAATGACAAAATGAGGACTCCAAGATATTTAGGACTGACCAGTCACTGAGAACTGGCCATGTCATTTCTTTAGGGACTTGTTTATATATTCAGAAAAGAGAAGAAAAAACTCTGGATGATTTTACTCTGTATGGAGAGAAGATACCGTGATTTATTAAAGTTTTAGGGAAAATAAACATTTGAGTAAACCCTGAGACAAGATTTCTCTTTCTTCACTTTCTTATTTTCCCTTCATGCCCCCCCTAGGAATAGTGGATTTCTACCTTACCACCAGCCTGAGTGGGGATCGTTTGAGCTGTACACACTGATGACTTACTGCGGTAAGCAACACTGTCGTTCATCCGCTCCAGTGTTTGCCCCAGGTCCATTTTAGAAACTAATTTGAGATATGCTGGCTTGAAGAGTTAATTAAATTTGGGAGGCCATGCAATTTGCCCAGCAATATTTTAGGAAGGTCTGTTAGCACTGGTTGTTGAGGGAACGAGCATCTTTATAGAACATAAAGCAGAGATGAAGTCAGAAGTAATCCAAGGTCCCTGGTGTATTATAGCACAGTATATTGGATCAGCAAACAGATATCAATAACTCATTCTGCAAAAGATAGCTGGGATTGCAAGGTAATGGTCACATTTTTCTCCAAATTGGGAAAGGGATGTGTACCTTTGCCTAGATAACAGATCCCTGTATCAGAAATGCAAACAGGAGGGAAGTGGGACAACCCTGAGGTTCATTTCATGGACCCGCCTTGAGAAGCTGGGATTTCTCCCCCTGAGAATAATCCTGAGAATTTCTTTATTTCAGTGGTCACTGTAATATCCTTTCACAGAAAGGAAGAAGAAGAGAGAGGGAAACTAATGCTTTCTTCTCAGAGTTATCTGCTGCTTATGCTTCTTGCACAACTTCCTACTGACATTACCTGAAACATCCAGATTGATGAAGACTGCCAGTAGTAGCAGAGGTCTCTTGGCACTGAGGAGATGTGCTTTGGTGACAGCTGCGATGTCGCCTGTCTCTGCAACCAGGGCTTCTGTCCTTAAAGAGGCACTTTGGCAAAGAGCTGGGGATGATCTCCAGGTGCACCCTTGTTGTACAGAACTTTCAAAACTGGTGAAAGAGTGGGTTTCTGTTCTGGTGTATAGAGAGTCTCCCTTAAAACAATGAGCTGATGCATGAGATGCCTTCAAATCAGAGATGCCTTCAAATCAAACACCTATAATAAAAGAAATTGAAGCTAATATTGCACTCCCAGTCAAACTTTTTCCCCAATACTTGTGAGGCATGGATTTCATTTGTGCATGGCATACTTTAAGTCTGCACTAACACTCTCCCACTGTGATGTTAGAAGAATGATTTAAAAAATGCCTTGAATTCATACTCCAAAAATTGCCAGAAGTACTTTAAATCAGCTACTCATTTTTAGCAAAACTAACTAAATCAAAAGAAATACAAAACTAAAACTAAAACTAAAACTAAAACTAAAACTAAAACTAAAACTAAAACTCTCTGTTTTGGTAAGAATAATAAAAAAAACCCACAACATTTTTGCACAGCTGAACAGGGAAAGTGCTTTACTGCATGGAAACAAAAGAAAATACATCACTAGTTTGCAGGATGCAGAAAGCTGAACCATCCTAGCTGAACCACTTGAGAGAATCTCATGTGTTCAGCACAATGTCTCAGCAAGATATGTTGCTAGTGCTATCTTGAAAGTGATAGGTATATGAAGCCAAGAGTTGCTTAATCTCCTTTCCCAGAAGTCCATCTCATTACACAGTTCCAAGAAGACTTCTACTGCATGCTAAATCAGTCTCTATTCTGCTTATACTATTTTGCCTAATTTTTACGCTACTAGAAGGTCTTCTATGCTATGCTTCAGCCAGCATAGGTATGCTTGGTGTCTGCAGGGTGGGATTTTTGGCTCTTGGTACAGACAAGAGAGGAGAGGGAGAACCCAAGCTACACTCTAGCTGTCTCAGTCCTAACTTTTGAGAATATGAAGACATAGGAAAGTACATTTTCAAATCAAATATCTGGGTTTGGCAGTTGGATGTTACTATTTCGCAGCCCTGGTATCATGGCAGGAATATTAATATTTTGTTAGGCTCTGGATTTATGTGCCTGATTTTAGAGACCTGGACTTGGCTGCTTTCACTGGGGAAGCTATCTGTGTATTTGCTGTGAAATATATTGTTTAAGCAGTTTATGCAGGAAGTGTTATCATTGAGGAATGTAATCAGGATATCCTTGTCTTTCATTGGGATCATAACAGTCAACAAAATAGACAACCTGTACATATCTTTGTTAGTCCCATTCCACCACCAGAAAAGGAAAACAAGCATTCATATTTAGGAAAATCTGGCCCTGAATATTCACTTGAATGTCCAAGTATGAACAGGGATAGGTCTATGTCCATAATGCTCTTCTGTATTTCCCTTTTATCTTCATCGCTATTGGTGTTAAATGGGTGGTTTGGGCATATCGAAACTGCAGAACTGATTCATTACAGTGACTTCCTACCTCAGGCGGCAGCAGTTTGAATTTAAAGGCAATCTCCCCTCCTCCAAAGCAGAATGAATACATGAAGACAGATCAATGTCCACCTCTCCCATTTGCAATAATTCATTTAGTTACGTTAATAAGAGCTATCTATTCGATTTGTCAAATTGCATTACAGAGCCCGCTGGAGCTGACAGGAATTATCTTGTCTCCTGCCCTAATGCCTGGCT
>VZSZ01008165.1:421163-464450 GCA_013398815.1 Ibidorhyncha struthersii
AAAAAAAACGAACACAAAAATGTGTCTACATGCGATATTGCTGGAAATCCAAGAAGTCACAAAGAAATCAGCTGGAGAAACAGAGATGACAGCACTACTGTAAAACAAAACTTTTGTTCTCCTGGTTATTCTTTCTCTCTAAAATGCATGTTTGTGCCTACAGTGGTGTTCATGTGCCCATGTGATAGATTGCCCCCTCCCATGTATTTTTTTCTTTTTTTTTTTTTTTTGTCATCTGACTTGGTCGTCTTTGTAGACAAAGCCTAGTTTGAAATTGTACTATACAACCTACACCAGTATTGTGAAAAACACAGTAGGTCTCTGCAGGACACTTGACTATACCTACGGACCATAGCCTAGCTATCTCTACAGTGCTCCTGCATCACCTAGCATGAAGCTGTGGAGCCAGTGACCAGCTGTTTGCTCCTAGGTGCCTGAAGGGCCTGTGGGATGCTGACTGTATGGTGTTTTAGTAAGGAGGTAAGACACATGTTCTTTTGGCTGATGTGAGCCCCCAAGGAGGATAAATACCACACAGTGAGGCAGAGGAGGGGTGGGGTGCCTTACTGGGGCTTTACTATGACAAGAGGCCAGTAGGCAGCAGGAGAATGCGTAGCATGAAATAAAAGGAAATGGATTCTGGTCTCTGAATCCTGAGCTGTGGGTCTGTCCTGGCTTTTGTATGTTATCCACAGATAAGTGATGCTGAAGAAGAAAAAGAGCCAGGTGTACACTTAGGCTGCAATTTTACCATGCTGCTGCCCAGAAGAGGTATTGTCAAAGACATAGTCTGTGCAGCCACATTTCTTTTCTTGATGCACAGCAGCTTGGGCAAGGGTGAACCCCCCTTTCTTGCCCTGGCTGCACACAGATGGAATTTTGCATTGAAGCCCCAAGACCATGCCCTGTTTTCTGTAGGAGACATTCTTCCCTTTCCCAAGTCTAGTTACTAGGATAAAATGATTTCTTCTTCCACTTCTCAATTTAACAATTACCCAGGCTTAATGCACCATCCTGAACATCTCATGGAGTATGTGACTCATCGAGTCCCTGGATTGCTGAGCAGAAATTAAAAAGAAAAGAAAACAAAAACAACCGACGTCATACAGGCTTAACTGGCCCTTGGAGGAACATCTTTCCAGGTCCTTGAAAGATGTTTAGCAGGATGCTCACAGAACAAGCTTTAAAACCTACCCTATTTGTGAGGATTACTGGATTTGTAAGAATTTGAGGACACCTGAAATATTCCAGATTAAACCAGTTTTGGTCACAGGCATTTAGTGAGTTGTTTAACAGAGACACACATGCAGATTTCTAGTTTTATATGTTTAAGGGCTTATAAATACTTCCCAGAAGCCAGTAATGGTAATAATTAAAAAAAAAAAAAAATAGGTGTTTGATATGGTTTCTTCTACAGGAAGAATTAAGCTCCAAAATGAAAATATTGTGCATTTGTAGGGTTTGAGAGGTGATAAAAGTCAGTGGTTTAGTGGATGTTGTATTTCTGGCCAGGCATGATTAAATTTTACAAACCAAACACCACCTACTTGCTTAGCTCCTGCAGAAGCACCCAAGATTTCTAAAAACCATATTTGCGGTTAAAGACTAAATAGGATAAACAACCGCAAAAGAAGCAGAAAACCTACTTTGTTTGAAGAGTTTGCATTCTTATTGTTTACTAGATGACTAGAAAACAAAATGTCACTTTGGGTTAATACAACCTCTGTCTTGCTCAGTCTTGCTTTGGTGCATGTTGCGTTGTGCAACAGCAAACATCGGATGAGCTTAGCTGGATGCTAAGCTTGAAGAGAAATGTAACCGCATGATTCGTCTACCATTCACATTGTCTGTCCCCAGGCAGGTATTCAGGTTTTATAAGTGATGAGCTCATTAAGATTTGTGCTTCTTAAAAGCCCCTCAAGGAGACATCCGTCTGTTTGCCATTCTGTATTTAAAGTCTGTAACTGCAAAAATTTGTCACAATGTCCTCATGCAGCTACCAGCAGAGTATCAATAGCTTGGATTTATAATACACATCTTCCCATGGATGGTTAATGTTGGTTAATGAATCAGCTTTGGAAATCAAACAAATAATTGCAGCTCTTTTAACAGTATAAACACTTTTAGTTGCATGACAGTTTATTTGCCTTGATAAAATTGCTCTTTTAGTTGTCCACTAGTGAAATTTGCTTGCGAGCCAAGGGCATGCTGAGTCCAGTGTTCGCATATGCAAGGTCACCCATGAATAGTGGTTGTAAGGAGGGATGGAGAGTGGCTTAGAAAATTAGACCCCTGAGAATAAAATAACCAAAATCCGAAACCATCTGGGAAAATGCCTGCAACACAAGTCTTTGGCAAGAAACTTTTTAGGAGAAAACCAAACAGCTTTTGGCTGCAATAGAAGTTCTGGACACAATTCTGCCATCATTTTAAACCAGTGCACAAGACATATAAATGCCAAATATATCTGTCTCATGGTATTGCATTTTGGTAATTAAACTGCCCGATTAGTGCAGTCCCCTGTATCAGATGATATTTGCAGCTGGAGAATATACATTTTCCTAAGAAACAGAGACAGAAAGCTAACTTCAAAAAACCCCCAACTTTATACAATAAGCATTCCATCTTCCCATTATTAATAGTACAGTATGTGTCCAAGACTTTTTATGTAAAGGGATTTGAAAGCATCCCACCACAGACTTGGAAGACAGCAGCTGTTTAAAGTGAGCAATATATCCAGGCTTGTAGAGCATCAGAAGGTGCAGATACAGGGACATGTAATAAGGAAGGTCGCAAGAGTGTAACTTTCCCCTGCATGTGAAGGAAGCACTTAGCTAGCATTAAAATGGCCATCTCAAGGTTTTAGGCAGCTTGCTTTTGCTCCCTACAGGACTGACTTGTAGGAAGGTACCTCTAGTGACACCCATTCATGAGGGAATATAAGCCGCAGAAAACAAAGGCCTCAAGTACGTGCCACAAATAGTAACTTTTTTATGCAATATGACAACCCACGTCTTAGAACTGAATTCCTGATACCTCACATTCTCAATACCATGTTTTGCAGTTCTGTAGATGTGCTTCAGAGCATCTCCTTCATCAGGCTTTCTAACAGCTCGCTTTTGCAGCTCTGCCCATGGTGAGCTGATGAAGTCATTCCATCCCATTTCGCGTGACAAGCATTTTTTTTTTGAAACAGAGCTCTACTGTTCATGTTGCTCTCTGTCTAATTTTAGTGACTCTTTCAGAAGCCTTTTTTCAGATCTGTGATGAATGTCTGTGCGAGCTGTCTAAATGGCAGAGTATGTAAAGTAGGGTGGACCTATAAATTACTTTATTTCTTCTGTGTACTGATATCTGGGCATTGTCTCAGCAACTCTGAGGGTCTTGCTGGTGCCTTAAAAAAATCAGATATTAAATATCCTTCCACCTTGAGCTAACAATCCATTTGTGGTGTCTGCTGAGAAGCTGTCATAGCTTAGTTTATCTTGGATCAACCAGCCTGGCAAATGGCAAAATTTTAGCAGGATTAAATGATTTTTCTTTTGATAAAACAAGAAAAAGAACTTTAAATTATACTGGAAGCTGTAGGCTGGGAAGAGCTCAAGGGGCTACAGCAACTCTGTTTTGTTCTCTCATGATTTATTACTACTTAGTTATATGACTGTGATGTGATGTGATCTTATATCTGTTTTGTTGTCCTACATAAATACTGACATTACAGTACTTTTATAATCTAGGACCTATAAGGGTACAGGATGATATGATACCCGTGTCACGCCAGGCATTAACCCTGAAAGACTCCATCCTCTTTACCCACTGACTGCAGGGCAGCTCCAGAGCAGTAACATAGCTTCACCTTTCCTCAATGCTTTATTCAAATAGACATTCTCATCGTCATTAAACATAAGATTTCTGAATTGTTTTAATTTCCTTCTGATCTATTTCAAGTGCCACTGATTTACTCAGAATTATTTTGCAATTGTTTTGCAGAAACAAGCTTAACTTAGACCTGCTTGAAATGTTAGGTTTTGGCAGAGCTGGTTAAAATTAGTATGATCAGACAAAAGCACTGCGGAAACTAAACTAACCCTCCTCAAAACCCTTCATGTGCTGCTGGTGGCAGCAATGTAATATGACAATCATTTCAGTTAATAGTGGAAAGGGACCATTATGCATCTGGGAATTTTATTTATTGGAAGCAAGACCTTCAGCATCTAAAGTTTTTCATTTCCCACTGCATTGACCTTGTGTTGGAGATTTTGACTGCAACAAGATCAGAATTGATAGCAGTGATTTACACTTCACTCTCCCTCTTGATTTCACTTTGATATCCATACCAAATGATTGACGTGCAAAGTATTTCTTCTTCGGTTGGATCTTGGAGAGTGAAGACAAATAATCACTCTCGGGGAGCTTTTGTTCTAAGAAGAATACCTGTGTATCGTCCATATCACTTTAGAGGAAGAGAATATTGCAACAATGAAATAAAGTGTTTTAATTGTGTGTATATTTGCACAGAGTATATTTACTATGGAATTCCTGATAGTTGTTGTGAAGGTCCCTCTGACATTTCGCTTACTTACACTTATAGTTCTTTAGATAATTTTAAAAATCTGCAAGACACAGAACTATGGTGTGAGAAGGATATGAATGAAATATTTTTGTTGTGTTATTATAAGTCAATATATTTCAAAGGTTCCATGTTGCAAGTCTTTTAAAAATGACTTAAAATATATGTAAGTTCTAACTGTTCTAATTAAGTTCTTTCTCTGTATATGTACTTACAAGCTTACATATACGTATACAATTAATTTACCACTCTGCACTGTTCTGAGAATTGCTTCAGTGTTCTAGACATTATATTGCCATCCATCTGCAAAACTCAAGCCAAGGTCTACAAAGAGAAGACACTAAAACTTAGCCAGTTGGGTGACTAATCTGGGAACCATGTGAAAAATGCTATTGTATTTAGCTGCTTTTCTTTTTTTTTAAAATACTTGGCCAAGCACAGGAGACAAGTATAAACATAAGTCCTGGTTTAAAGAGCTTACAGTTTAAAGCTCTTCAGAAAATTACTTACATACATATGAAAAATCCAATTAACATTGAAGCTATGCAGGATGAAATCCAAGGAATTGTTGTTTTCTAACACGGGATTAGTATTAACATATGATATTGGCAGCATATGTTTGACAGGCTGTCTAGGACATGTGCTGTTACTCCAGGGTTTCTTTAATAATTGGCTTCAAAGAGACATTTCGGTATTTGAAAGAGAGAACAGTTCTTTATTGTGAAAGTGCCAGCAATAGAACTCAAATGTCTACCAGATCAGGTGTACACAGTAAAACCCCGAATCTTAGATAATGATAGCACAGATAAAGTATAAAAGTAATAATGCAGACCTTAAAAAAAGGCTGGAGAAATTAACAACTTCAAAGTTCATTACCTGCTAATCCTGCAGGATTCACATTTCATTAGAGGGGATCATTTGAGGCATTGAGAACAGAGCACTGAATTTATAAGCCTCTAAGATGTTTCTAATTTACCTATATAGGGATGTTGGAAAAGGGTAGGCAGCTCATGAGAAATGAAATGTCTCTTTAAACAAAAATATTATCATAAGCAATTAGCAATTGCTAATTTGGTGGCAAATACTGTGCCAAATACAGCATTTGATTAGAAGGGGATGTCTTTGCACAGCGACATGACAGTTTTATAAATCCTTTACTACAGGAAATTCTTTTGCACGTTGAATTGGTAACACCACATTGCATTCACAAGGTTATATAAAACCTGCCAGACATTACTCAGAAGAAATGAGAGCCAAAGAACATCCAGCTTTCAAATTAATATTGCTAATACAATTGTATTGGGGAAATGGCTGTTGAAGCAGAAGGCTAGGGATGTATTTATGATTTCTATTATTATTTATGTTACAAGAGTATGTAGGTATTCTAGACAAATTTAGGCCTCCTTAGGGACATTGCAGACACATAGGAAGAGATGTTGTCTTAGAGAGCTTAAAACTAAACAAGACAGACAAGAAGAGGAAAACCGAAAGTGAAGAGAGATGCAGTGACTTACCTCTGGCCAGGCAACAAATGAGTGACCGGAGGACAGGTCACGTCCGTTCCCCTTGCGTTCCCCGATGTTGACCTGCTCCTGCTCTGGCTGTTCGCCCAGCTGGCCTGAACTACAAGAGTAGCATTAACCACCCATTTCGTAAAAGGGCCCAAGATGGTCTAAGACACCCCAGAAGACAATTTGGGATGGATCTGCCACCTGTCTTGTTCCCTGGTCCTGCAGACAATGACATTTCCATCCTGGTCCCACTGTTAGGTCTGGAAGACAGGACACTTAAGAGGCATGTAGCCAAAATTGGCATTTATTGTTTTATTTTTAAAAGCAAAAATATAAGATGAATCTCAGAAGTTGTGTGCTTAGCTGGTTTCTATGAACATTTGCCCTTGTCCTGCTAATTTATCCCCTGTAGTTTTATGCATATTCTCATCTTTGGGTGTATGTGAGTAACTCTCCAGAACAGGGACTATGTCTCCCTATGTATTAGTATTGTTCTTCAGTGCAGTGAAACTGAAGCCATTTGGCCTTTGCAATAATGGTAAAAATCAACATAAAAGCATAAGGAAAAATTATATAAACTATAGAAATGAGACAAAACCACTATAACAACAGTGTGGTTCAAATCTTCATTATGGTAGAACAAATAAATATATGTGATTCAAATCCTGTCATTATCTCCTGTCCTTAGAGACAGCTTGGGAGGACAAAGACAGGATAGAGGGTGTGTGAAGACATGAAAGAAGTTGTAAGCTTCCAAGGCCCGTTGCAGCCTGCTGTAATGCCTCCTCTAGTGCAACCCAAATGACACCAGCTATGTGAGTTGTATTCTTCTCTTCCTTGTCACAGACCCTCAGTTCCAGCTAGGTATATATGACCTGGTGGACCTGCATTTAGAAAAGCAATTTCCTGATGCTTTAATGACTGTCAATTACAAGAACTCCACTACCTATCTAGAAGCTGAGTACCTATCCATATAAAATATTTATGGACAGGCCACTGCTGGCTACTGTGCAGGTGAGATGGAATACAGGACAAGCACATCTAATGTATCTGTTCCCATCTTCATTTGTTGGAAGTACCTTGATTTAGACATCAAATTTAGCTTGTTATTAGTGGCTATCATTACTCCCTCCTTGCTCAAGGTCTCCAGATATATATTGTTTAGTAAGGCACAATATTTTTTATTTGGTCTTGGTACAGGCATTTGTTACCCTACACTGTTCTGCATGACTGAAAACCATCCCAGACCATGCATTTCAAATGGGTTCGTAAATCAGATGTTCTGCATTGATAACATCTGTCACAATCGTTCCTTCTGTGATTAACAAGAATTTATTACTAATGTGACTTTTATTTTTGAATATTCAATTACAGTTTGTAGCTATTTAATTGCATCCCCACTAGTTATTTCCAGGACTACGCTGGCATACAGTGACAGCAGAGACAGGGCCATTAGCCTTCATTACTAAACTGAGTAACGGAAACATCAGCATTGTCTTGATATTGCCATTCAGTGTCATATTGCCATTCAGTGTCATATTGCCAAATGCCTGTTTTCTCTGACATTTCTGCTCGTAACTGTAGATACTGTAATTAATATGAGACCTCTGCATTTTTTGGTGTGTTTATTTTTAAATTACAATGTTGTGAAACAAATCTGTTTACTGACAGTTTCTCTAGTCTCTTTAAAAACCTTTTCAGTATTCTTTAGGCTGCTGGAAGGCAACGTTAATCTACAGGAGATGACATGTTGAGAGGGAAAGGGGTGAGTGGTGCAACTGTAAATGCTTTACGAGGTTAAGTAAAAGGAAATGTCATAAGAAATCCCTCAGACAAAGCCTTTCTTTCTGAACATATGGGCTACAAGACTTATCTCATTTTTGTTTTTGTCTTGTCAATGGTGCATGTATTTTTCTCATAATGTATCTGAATAGAAAGTGCTTATGAATGAAAATTAGTTAGAAAAAGGTGATGCCAAGTATCCCAAGTTTTGTTGCAAGTAATCATGCAAGATGAGTTAAGCATGCATTGTAGTCAGTGCACTGGGCATAGGATTGAACTGTTTGTACAGTCCAGATTTTCTTAAGTTGGTATTTCTGCTTTGAAGTAGCTTAAGCAGATTTAGTATTCGAGGAGCTAACATTCAACTCTTTTTAAAAATTAGGTCCCCCTAAAATGTTAGCATTGAAATCCTGTGAGAGGTTCTGTTCAGGAATGAAGAGTCCCTCTTTCCATTCTAGCAGGGAAATAAGCTCCTTATGAAAATATATCTTATTTATTTTCTTATTCAAATATTATTTTATGCTGCTAAAAAGACATTTCCATTGTGATATGAGCAATTTTGATCAAGTGAAATCCTTGAGGGCACTTCACCAGAAGTGGAAAAAAGGATTTTAGACTGGTGGAAAATACAAAGTTTTTTTCACACCTAAAATTGAGTAACCGTGCTTGCTCCTCAACATGCACTCATTACATGGATAGCTGCTGTAGTGAGTGGATAAACAAATATCAAACACTGTACAAATATACTCATTTATGCAGTAGGGGTAGAGCAATCAACCTTTGGCAGTAACCACTACAACATCTCTGGATGACTAGAGTTTTAACTTGTTGGGTCTAAATCTTTCTTTCCTTGTCTCCTGACATAAGTGTTTCTACAGCTTCTGCCTCCACATGTGCAGCTGATCCTGCTCAACAGCATGTTTCACATGTGTGATACTGGGAAGGATGTTCATGGTCTCATGGCTACAATCCAGAGGCTGCATAAGATGACTTTCCAGACATTTGCATTTTTATTGGCAGTTTTTATTGTCTTGATAATATTTGGAGTAAAAAAAATCTCCCATGTGAATGAGGATTCATAGTTATTTTTCTTTTCTGTTACCAGAAGCCAGAACTTGGTGTCCCATGTAGCTTTATACTGATGGAATAATGCATTTTAATTGCCTACCTTAAAACTTAAGGAATATAAGTTGTCCTGTTTAGGCTCGCTGGTTACTGAAGTTTATCACTAATCTGCAATTAGTAAATGTTTTTGAGAGTATAATTGAAGTGTACATTTAACAATATCCTGCAGAACAGATAACTGATATAAAAGAACATTATCCCTTCAAATATTACTTTCCTGATGGGCAGGAAACAAGAATGAGGCAGAAAAACTTACTTGTTCATTGCTTTTCTGGAACATAATATTTTTTCACAATCACACAGAATAATAAAGCTTACATAGCTCTCTGGTATACTAAACCTGAAAAATTATATTACCTCTGGTATTCAGTTTGCTTCTCTGTCATATTTCTATCACCTCATCTTGGTGTGTAAGACACAAACTATAGAGACTAGAAATCTTTTTTATTGCTATATCTACTTATATTCTTCTTGCATGCTGAGCAACTAGGCTTGCACTCTGCAACGACAACAGTAGCTGTTGACTGTTACTGGAGTGGGAGAACCTCACTGTGGAGGAAGGCAAATTAAGACACTCTGGATTTCAAAGGTGCTGGTATATAGGACAGAAAAAAAGAAAACCTTAAAATTTCTTAAAAAGATAGCTTGTGGAACTAGTCAGTATAGCATGCAGTTGAACGCAGCAGAACTTCACTGCTTTTTTTTGTGGTTCTGTTGGATGATACTACCTTTTAAAGACGTCTCTCTCCCATTATTGACTGGCTGTTGGTATGTAGGCTGTATACAAGTTCATATCCAGACAACACACCATGGTGCTGAGGACAGACTTAATCACTATACTTGATCATAGACCAGAACAACGCAGGCACCAAAGGAGGGAGAGACAGAGGCAAGACCTAGAGGCTGGTGGGCAGCAGACACCATTTCATTCTCACCATGGCCATGCTCCTGCCCAACCTCAGAGGAGGACAAGACTTTCTCAGTCATGGCTCTGCAGTGGTTATTGGGATAGCTAATGTAAAGTGGACATCTTTGTAACCAAGATATTATCAATCAAAGACAATCTGGGTCTTACCTAATCATGCTGAAATCACAAGAAGCCAGATAAGGGGAGCCGTCCCGTTCCTTGAATAGCATGCCCCCAGGCAGCCATCATTTTTGAGCGCATCTTTCCCTTTAAGTCCTTCTGAAAATTGTGTCCAATGCTTTGATAGATGTGAACTGCTGAGTAACACCAAGTGCAGTGCAGCACTCTAATCTCTGTTATTAATACACAGATAATAATTATATTCCATTAGTGAATTGGCAGGATATATTCAATTCCTTCTGCTTGCAGTGAAATTCATTAGTAGCTTGGCCTTGTCCATTTCCAAATAAGTAAATGAATTTCAGTGCTTCAGTCATAACCACAGAAACTCTTACTTGGAAGAATTAACAAGTGGCTAAGAATTGATTTACTACTGCCATTTTACATTGAAGGATGCCCCTTAAACTTACTTCAAAGTGTGCTTAGACTCCTAAGATGATGTATATTAGGATCAGAAGTAACATGGGATGTAGGACTATGACACACCCAGGACATCATTGCTGTTGCATTCACACTATCTATTTTAGCACTACTTCTGCTTTTTGTCTACAATATTCCAACTATTTCAGAAATTCAAATTTGTCTCTAATTCCTATTCCAAATCTATTCAATTGTATTGTATACCAATTTGTCTTTGAATTCATATATTTTCAGCTTAAATGTTTCCTCTTGATGCTTTTTGTATATGAAGATAATCCAATCACTCTCAGCTTTAAATACAAGGTTATTTTCTATCACCAGACAGTTAGTAATTCTGTATTAATGCAGTAGGCTCAAAGTTGAAATAGCATCCCTTCTTGTCTGTGTGTTGACTGAGGAAGTAATCTACTACCCGCAGGACTAAAACTATTCATTTTCTGCCAATACAATAGCCTTTTTTCCCCACTGTCCACCAAATGTCAAATGTTTACATGATCAAGCAGTTGGAAGTAGTATTTCTTTCACTGATAATATTAAAAGTGTCTGTCCACATTCAACTTAAATTCTTTAGACCTCTATAACACAGTATATAATTTCATCAAATGATGTTTTCAATTCCTTTTACATCTTGAGAGCTATTCTATTATCTTTCGCCTATCCTGTACGAGAGGTTTTCACATCTTACTTCGGTAGTTCTAGTTTTTCCACCTCATTACTCAGGTTACCTACATTAGTCCACAAACAACAACATTCTTTCCTTCTGACCTCACAGTGTTTCCTATATCAATTAAATATAGCCAACGTGATCAATTCTTTCATCCACAGAAGTACTTTCTTTTTTCCCCTGCTGTCCACTACTTTGTTCTCTAGCATAGCCTTATTCCTGACTACAGCCTCATTTACATTGTTTTTCACCTGTTACTTATTTACCCCAATTGTGGAGACAGCATGTGTCTCTCCCAGCCACAACACATCCCTTGCAACCTAGATTGATGCTTTCCTTTAGCTGTTTTTGTAGTCTTGGTTGCGGAAGGTCAGTGCTCCAGGCAGTCAGGTGCCAACCCTCCCCTGAGAACTATGCTTTTTCTGTGAATGCTTCCTAAAGGTTAAGGGGGAACGCTGCTTGCAAAGCCCCTGTTGGGAAAGGCCCTCTGCAGCCCTTGGAGCAGTCCAGCCCCTAAGCTGTGCCTGGGCACCTGTATGATTGACACTTGGCTTGAGCCAAAAGAGGGCAGGAAACCACCCTAATGGTCTGGGAACAATTCTGTGCATCGTTTCATGTATTAACACTGCCCTCTTTAAGTGTCTCCCAAGCCTGGTGTAACAGTTCTCCAACCTTTCCAGGGGAAATCTGATACTGTCCTAGCTGGGAAGACTTCATGGCATTTGGGTCTACCTAGCTTCACTCTTTCCAAGTGTAAAACTGCTCAGTATTTTGGTCTTTTCAGTTCTTTTGTGGATTTTAAACTGCACTTGGCAACTAAACGTAATTTAAAGAGAGCGAGACTTCATAGATTTCATGTAATTTCTTGGTATTCACCTCCCACCAGTCCTTGTGGGTGTGTGGTGGAAAGTGTTTGGTTCGATATTCAATATTGATTAAAAATGCTTACATCAAAGACTTTAACTTCTTTCTCTACCCATTTGCTTCTTCACTCTTAGTTGTTATGCCCACTGTCCCTTCTGTGGCACTTTACCTATGATGTCATGTGGCGAAACAGCTCATTAATGCTTCTAAAGCAATCATCAGTGCACCCTTACTTTATGCTTTTTCTTGCCTTTTTGAATCTGAAGGATTACGGACCTGCTTTCATTCTGAGATACAATTTACAGGATATCAGGGCTCTTGTCTTAAAACATGATTCATTTTTTCAAAGGTGTGGGTGGGGTTCAAACTATTCAACATTGTTTGAAAATCCCAGCCTTTGGTTTGCTCCATGAGTGATGACCTCAGTGCCCTGGAAAACAAGCCACTGTGCCTTATTTCCCCCATCCATGAGTGGAAAGTGTTGCCCACATATTTTCACAAAACATCTGGGGGATAAATATGGTGAATATTTGGCATGTGTCATTATAGTAGCATTTGGATAGCCACCCATTTGCGTCTTTCCTTTGACTTCAATGGACATTAGATCAAGCTCTTAATAGGAGGAAGGAAGCACGGATTTAGTTTTCAGTCAGCTAAAATTTTGATTTCTAAGTAATTGTATTTATAACACATGCAATGCCCAGGATGACTTTATGGCCCACTACAAAGGGAAAAGCTATCAAACCCTTGCTCCAGTCTGCTCACACGAAAGGTGGAACCCATCTGCAACCTTTAGGCATGTGCATTCCTGCTCCTGCAGCACATTTTGTGCTCTTTGCCAACCCTGCAGCCCAAACCACAGCCCCGGTCCCAGTACGGCACCCCCAGGAGAAAAGTCCCTGGTGAGGGATCTGCAGGAGGGAGTCCCACTGGATGGAGATTCCCTTACAGCTCAGGGACCTCTGCTCTTCTTTGTGGCTGTGAGGACAAGGAGGAGATGACTGAAATGAGAGGTCTGTTTCCAACACGGAAGCTGGGTTTTGGGGCAGGGCTGTAGCCACAGTGGCGCCATCGATCCCCTGGGCTGATCTCTCACTCTGCCGGGGGCACCTCACCTCTGCAGGGCTGTGCCTGTGACACAAAACTTCAGGTGATGCTGAGTGATAATAAAATAAAAGTCTTTATTTTTACTAGATGGACAAAACAGACCCCAAACCAGACAGTATTTTCCTGAATTGCATGGGCACTATTGAATACAATACAAATGAAGTTAAAACATATATATTTATATTATGCTTCCTATCTGCTTTGTTAGGAATAGTCTTAATATAACATTTCTGACACAGACAAAAATATACTTTTATTTTTAACAACAGCCACAAATACTGCCCTGATTAACAGCAGACTTACAATAACTTACTGTCTAACTGCACATGGTACTTGGTCAAATACGATTGAAGGGCAGAAGGAAAAATGAGTAACAGTTTTTTTCCTATGATACTTATAGTTGAAATCCTAAATTGTACTATATGAAAATAAAAGACTAAATCTTTTACTTTACTTTGTTTGATCCACTTAATGTTTACATTCAGTTCAGGTTCACAAAAGTATGTTTTATTTATAATACATATACCATCCCATATGGACAAATATAGATGAAATCGTAACTTTTTTTGACATCTCAGCTATGTTATTAATCTTGATTTTATGAACACGTCTCATGCAATGGAGGTAAAAAACCCTGTCAAATAAGTGTTATTCACAAATGTTAAGAATATGAAAGTAAAATGTATGATCATGATATGAATATTTTATCTAGAAATTGTAGGCTCAGAAACAATAACCTCTGTGTCTGAAAATGAGCTGTTTGCTTCACTGATTATAGATCCAATTTAGTGCACAGTACTACTGTCAACAAATTGCAAAAGTGGAGAAGGAGCGTCTGATGATTCCCCTGAAAATAAAGTTTACTTGAATCATGTCCTGTTGGCATTTTGCTTGTGGAAGCAACTTGGTTGTATTTTGTTCTCTTTCTTTTTCCTTTTTTTTTTCTTTTCTTTTTTTTTTTTTTTTTTACCTTTTTTCCTTTTCCTTTTCCTTTTCTTTTTCCCCAGCTATCAATCATAGATATGGCCTTTGGTTATATGAACAGCTTTGTATAAATTTAATGGTAGCACAGCTGAACTAAGGCAATTAAACGTGTAAACAGACTTAGCACAGGGCTGTTTAGTTTGGCTTTTGGTGTTCTCCTGTCTACCACGCAGCCCACCACCGCAAACACAGCAGCCCATGTTGGACTCATACAAAGATACACACAGAGAGTTGGGATGTGGAAAGCACAGTTATGGTCCCACGATGAACAGTCTTCAGTGCCACTTCTCTCCTTTGCATGATAAAGCTTCCATGGTGTGCTGATTGTAAAAGTGCAATAACCTCTCAGTCTCAGCAGAGCGGATTGGAAAATTTTGTTGGAACCATTTTCCACCAGAGAATGCATACTTCCAGCTAAACAGGAATACTTTGTGAAATCAGAGTGATTTCGCAAAAATATTCAATAGCATAAACAGTAAAAAATATTCTGATAATGTTGAAAGCATCTGGCTTGAAAGTTTTGCGCTGATGCATTTTAATTTTTCACTTAACTTTTTCATTTTCAGCATTTTAAAAGCCTTTATGTTTTTATGGCAATAAGGGAATACATGGGAAAAGGAAAGATTTTTATTTTTCAATCAAACTTTCTTAAAATATTTCAGCTGAATCCCCTTCTTTCCTTCTCCTCCCACTATTGGGATTTTTGAAATAAATAATACAGAAATACTGCTGTGTTCAAAGCATCTGGCCACTATGCAGCTTCTCACAGTGAAATTCTAGAAATTCCTAGACAAAACTGAAGTAAGAGAAAATTTTCAGGAAGACCTACAGATGGCTGTAAAATGGGATCCCCTGACTTAATTTGGAACTGCAGTGTAAGGCATTGGCTACCTAAGTGGGCAAAACCACGGCTTGCTATTTTGTCATAAGAAGGGATTCCGGCTAGTGGATTTGGGCCAGAAATGGATAATAATTCAGCAGTGGCTCTGTTCTCTCCTCTCTTTCTTCCATATGATCTCTTCCCTCTTCTCTTTTTCATGGTTCCTGGGGGAATGAATACTCCTGGGCTCACGTCCAGTTTGTGAGATCCTCAGGACTCTGAATTTCATTGGTCCCTCGTTCACTTACCCTGCAGGAATTCTTAATTTCTTTGCTATATTGGCTTTTCTGGGTTTGTAGTGCAGATCCTGATTTCAATTCCTTCCCCCCAGAGCATACTCAGTATTTGTTAGCACAGTAGTACCACAGTTCACAATGCATATTCAGAACTGAGATGCAGTGTTATTTTTAAATGCAGCGTATGGAGAAAAAAATCAACATCTCTAAAATTAATTTTCTCTACGTATAAAATATATATATGCTTTAAAACTCCACAAAAGGAGCAAAAACATACCTAAGGATTCAACCTTGTGAAAGTTTATGTCAACATTGAATGCACAAGTTGATGGCTTCTTCCTTTAGCAGCAAAACCTATTCTTACATCTCCTGTCCTCCAGGATAGCTCCTCGTGCTGGGAACATTAAAGAAGAAATTTCACCAGTGACCAGCAACAGGAGGATATCTGGATTTCAGTTGAACAATTTGTGTCATGCGTAGATATTAAAAGGAATTACTGGAGCATAACTCTTAATTGTACAGAAATCTAGCTATTAGATCTCCCACTGTGAAAGGCACGTACCAATGGGGACAGACACAATCATCTTGGCCATGGGCAAATGAAAGTGACATTGCGTGCTACCTGCTGGCCAGGGCAAAGTCGGAAAAAGCCTCATCTCCACGCTTTGCTGCTTCTGGCCAGTGTTGCCATTCATGAATGAAGTCCTGTTTGTGCCTGGCCACTGCTGGTACTCCACAGAGTCACCGTGATGGCCCAGGAGGACAGCTGTTAATGAAGGAGTCCAGCATTTAGTGTAAGACACCCCTGTGCCTTTCACTATGCTTGTGGGTTTGGCTTTCCTTTCAGTTCCCCTCCAAGCTCCTGCTGCTTTTGGACATAGACACTTACAGATGTGGAAAGCTGTCCAGCAAGCCATTTTTTCCCATGGGAAATCAAATTTTTGAGAAAATGTGATTTTCCATGGAAAATCTACACTTCCCAGAGTAATCCCAGCAAGTCCAACCCAAACGACTTTTTGATGTCTTTGAGAATACTTATTTTACTTAGTGAAAAATGGAAATTTTCCCCATGGAAAAACCTCTCAGCTGCTTTTTCAAGCCTTCTTGACCCTCCTTACTTTTTAATATTTGTCCCATTGCTGCAGTTGCTTGGTGTCAGACTGCTTTGCTCGGTGTTCATTTTGATGGTAAGTCAAGAGAAGGCTTCTTTTCTTAACATTGCAAAGTCTATTTAGTTTATAAGAATTCTGTCATTTTTCACAAGCTGAGTTTCAACTCCCAATTATTGCTTTAAAAATTTTGTTATGCTCCATTGGTGACAGCCACTAACCACAGGATAAAAAGAACACCTATAGTAACATACTTACTTTGAGGTCATCTTGCATTAGGTATAACATTGTTTCAAACTGGTGCCTTCATTTTAACTTTTTTAATTAATACATGATCTTTAGCACTCCTATAAGGAATTTATTACTATTTGCGCATTTTGCTGTCTTATACAAATAATAAAATAGTAGATTTGTATTATTTGAATTTCTTTACGAGGAAAAAAATGATCTGACCAAAAACCCAGGGAAGTTATCTATCTGTCTTTGCTCAAGCAACTAGCTCTTTAGTAATAAATCACTTATAGCTGTGACAATATATTTTTACTTATTGCCAATAAAATGTTGACTGATAGTATTTCAGAGTGACTGTATTATAATCTCTTCATACGATGTCCTAGCTAAATAACTGTTGCACTTTTTCTGCTACATATATTTTCAATTGTAAATATTATTTTAATTACACAGTATATAGTTCTGGGTGGATAGAATGGGATCCGTGTGTATCTTTTGGTGAACACTCTATGATCTAATCCAACATGTTAGATAATAACAGAAAAGAGTTCCTCCCATGGGATACTCCTGCTTCTAGAAACAGAATTGTGCAACTGCATTTTATTCCCAGTTCTTGCTTTTCTTCTGACAAAATGCCTCTTACCATTCTTTGTACAATATCTTGCTTCACATCGCTTTGCCTGTGGCCACCAGATTTTTTAATTATCTTCAGTGTTGGACAGCTCTGGACTTGAATCAACATAATTGAACGCTTCCTTGTTCGTGAAAGTTGAGCTCAAAGTTAGACTGTGTCGTGGATTCACAGGTGCAAGTTCGTTTAATACAATATTGTCACTTTTTACAAGAGTTGCTTTGTCCATGTGTTCTCTACTGTACCTGGCAACAACAGCATCAAGGAAGTCCAGCTTTGGTGGCAAAGTCCCACTCTCAAATAAGTATTTGGCTAAGTAGGAGACTATAATGTTAGTAAAGAAGGAGGTAAGCATAGCGAGTGTTTTAAATGGGAATCGCTGGATATAGATATTGTTTTCATCTGGGTAGCAGCCAGGATAGTAGATCAAGGGCTGAAGGTAGAGGTACGGTTCTCCTCCGGTTATTCTGAGAACAAGGCCAAACAGGTATCCTGCAATGGCACCGTAGGTATTGGTTCCTTTAATAAATAACACACAGAGGAGCTGGGGGAATATGATGATATAAACAAGGTCAGAGCTGAGGTACCACAGGCCGTACACTGACGAAGCTAGCAGTGCCATTGCTGTTGCTGATGCTCCAAACAGAAAAACGGTGATTCTCATGACCCACACGATTTCCCTGTCTGAAGCCTGCAAAAAAAGGGCAGTGTTAGGTGTTTTTTTTCATGCAATATATGTATGTCTACTTTTACGCACATAGTCGATATAAAATACTGCACTGTAAAAGGAAATTTTGCATGAGATATTCAATGATATTTACAGATTACTATCTCTGTCTCTATCTCCATCATCTCAAGCGCAGAGAAAAAACCCCAAGGGTTACGGTTGTTATTCCTAAAGTCATTGATGTTTGAGCATAAGGAAAAGTTTGATAAAGTGTCAAAGAAAAAAACAACAGCAGAGTGTTAGAAATAACTTTTAAATATAAGCCCAATATGGCTCAACCAGAAAAAACTGTCAGTATCAGAATTTCTTCTTCTCCATTTCCTAAGAAAAACTCCATCTTACTAGCCCATTCTGTTGTCAAATCATTTCCTGATAAATCAATAATTCCGAAAGATGTATCATTTGGTTAAGGATTTAAGTAAAACTTTTGGTTGCAGCAATAATTAAGAGCTCTTTGGATAAACTGCGGTGCCAAAGAAAACTTGAAAGCTCCCTCCCCTGAGCTAGCTTTTTGCCTCTGTCATCAGTCACAACCATAAATATTGTTATGACTTTCAGTTTATTCAATATACTGTTAGAAATGAAATGTTATACGTTTTCTAATCATATGCAGGAACGTGAAAGAGGTGTTTCATTATGAAATTACAGTCTATGCATCACCTAGTTAAGGTCTCACCTAAAATTTTCTCTAAAAGTAAAAATGAAAATGTAACCTCACATTTTGCCGAAAGGAAAGCTGGTAAATGTTCCGAGCAAACATAGAACTTGCTGATAAAATTGAAGAGTCAGCTGACGACATCACAGCAGCAGATACAGCGCCAAGACCAAAGAACGAGATATAGACTGGGCAAAGGTACTGGAGCACGATCGGTAAAATCATATCTGCTTCTTTTTTAGTCATGGGGTCAGGGACACCATACTCAGTCTGATTCCAGGCTGCAATATGGACACCAGTATGCTATTAGTAACATTAGCAGTCATCAGCTACAGCATCTCTTGACTTCCTGTGTAGTGAGTGAGCTATTCGTATTGCCACATTTTCATTCACATTTAATGACCAAACTGTTACTAGGGCCAGACCAACAGCATTTCAGAGAGGCAGTGTCCCACTGGTTTCTGTAAGGCGGATTTAGTTCTGCTCAACATTCTTCCTTACCTCTAAGCTAAGTCTGACCACAGCCTGTGGTTATCCAGTGGCAAGTTTAATATTAAAACTATGTATTGCTCATAAATGTAATTTTCCTCAATAAAACAAGTATGGGAACCATGTTTATTTGTGATGTGTTTAACTATTATGTTGGATTACAGACTCAGACCTCAAAGCCATGTGTTAAACATTTCTAACAGAACTTTTCTAACAGTTCAGCTACACGGTCACTGTGATGGGGATCACTCTCACTCTGACAAAGACCTTGACAAAGATGTTTTGGTCAAGATAAGAAATTCCCAATAAATCATAGAATCATTTAGAATCATACAGTTTGGAAAAGACCTTTAAGGTCATTGAGTCCAACTGTAAACCTAACACTGCCAAAACCACCACTAAACCATGTCCCTAAGCACCACATCTAGCCGTCCTTTAAATACCTCCAGGGATGGTGACTCAATCACTTCCCTGGGCAGCCTGTTCCAATGCTTGACAACCCTTTTGGTGAAGAAATTTTTCGTAATATCCAATCTAAACGTCTCCTGGCGCAACTGGAGGCCATTTCCTCTCGTCTTACCACTTGTTACTTGAGAAAAGAGACCACTCCCCCTCGCTACAACCTCCTTTCAGGTAGTTGCAGAGTGATAAGGTCTCCCCTCAGCCTCCTTTTCTCCAGGCTAAACAACCCCAGTTCCCTCAGCTGCTCCTCATTATTACTGTTAGGACCAGATAGAAGTACCAGAATCTAACTCAAACATTAAACAGAAATGTTATGTCTGTAGATATCTAGAATATGCAAAATGAGTTAATCTCAGCCACGGGGGTAGGGGCAATTTCCCCTGGGAGAAATATTCTATGATACTATTTTTCAGTGTAATTTCCTGTTGAAGAAGTCATGAGTTGATTAATGATGTCACCTGGCTAGATTATATCTAACAGAAGCTTTGTAGGGTTTTCACACACTTATTGTACTATTATTTTTACATAATTAATTTTTAATTTTTACATATTAATTTTTACTCATTTACCTGTAGACGCTCCAATTGCACCAATGAGTACTGCAGGAAGAGCCATCACAAGACAGCCAAAAGCAGCCAGAAATGACAGAACTTGAGCATACGTGGCAGAAGATGAGGAAAGAACTCGCTGGAAATACGCTTGCCATGGGATTCCTCCTAATGTCTGCAAACACAATGGGCAGCATCCTGTCATTGGGGGTGAACTCTGGATTTTTTTGCTATTGCCATATAGACAGCATGTAGAAGCATCACTTGAATGCTGAATGCCAAGTTGCTGCTCTTTCATTTATTTATTGAATATGTCAGTCAGTAATAGCTGTAACTTCCATTCTCACAAGTAATGTCAAACCTTTGTAAATCCAATTTAATCCCATTCTTTTAGAAAAGTTACGCTTTTGTAACAACACTTTGCACTTACATAGTCTCTGTAATCCCCAAGTATTGTGTGTTGTGAGTTGTATTAATACTTGATAAAGCCTTATGAAAGGTTATAAAATACTATTTTCATATTTGAAGAATTTGGCCTCCAGTACCCACTCCCCCCCCCACCAAAATTAAACTCTGATAGGATTTGAAAGCAAGATTTTATCTTCCTTTATGAATGCGTGTGGCCATCTAAACAAGGCAACACATTCTGTATATATTGAACATAAAAATCTGAAAAATGATTCTCCCACTGTCTTAAGCAAACATGATACCAACAGAAATTAAAGAGAGAAAAAAGAAAGCACTAAAAGAAAACTAAAAAAGCACTTTTATGGTGGCAACCCTTCTCTTGTTTTGGATGTATAACAGTGAAGATCCTGATTAGACTTAAAATTATGTCTGCAAAAGAGCGTTATCAAAGGTTAAAAATCAAGTGCTAAAAATTCTGTCCTGACAGCAGGATTTTAATAGTCTCCACAAAGTAAATAAGTGCCTATGACTAAGCAGCATGGAAAGAAAATAAAGCAAATTGCTCACTAAATGCGTACAGCCCAGTTCTACACACTAAATGAGGCAGGAGGCACTTGGACCAGTGTATACACAGGTGTTTCATACACATTTCATGCACACACAGGGACCAAATGAATGTTTCACAGGCAACTCTGATTTTGACTTGCTATTTATGGCTGTTTTCCTTTGCAACCTTAATAATGTTCCTTTAACAAAGTTTTCCAAGCATGTGTAAATTTCTTGAGCTATAATGAAACAAACAAGATGAAAAGAAAATGTGTCATGATTTGGCAACATCAGAGGTTTTCTTTGGTCATCAGTGGAGATGAAACCTTCAGGCTTACCAGCCAGAGTACAGCTGCTTGAGCTAATGTCATACTTTGGCTCTCTGAGAATCTATACAAAATTTAAGCTGGATAAACCAATATATTTTAATAGCCCAATTATCAGAAAACTCTGAACATTTTTGGTTGAGATTATTTTTAAAAAAAAACAGCGAAAGGCATCCCAAAATACAACATGATAATAAAAACAGTGTAGAGTTGCTCAGGGACACTGAGAATGCAAAATGTTAGCATATGTTGCTCGATCTTCTAATGGAAAGTACTTAATAACCACCAATCCCATGTGTAATACACAGGTATTAAATAACAAAAGCCCTCACTTCATTCTGGCATGTGGGCACACATGAATTCATCCATCCATTCACCTCTGCAAAGCTTTTTCTACATCACCTATACCTAAGGCATATTTAATCATTTGTGTAACATATTTATTGCCTTCTGCAATACATAAATTCGTCTGCCAACAATGACATCAGTTAAGCTGCACACTTTTAATTAATTTTAGCATAAGTCAACTCTTTCAGCCTGATGATATTTAAATTGCATTCCTGGCAATGCTGACTTTGACAGCTGCACTATAATATTCTACTTCTATTTCAGTGAAATCCTTCAAATGTGCAGAAATATTGAGCAGAAGTCAAGAGGGTAAAAGTTTTCAGTTTGCTGGAAACTCTTAACTAGACTATTATTTTCAGCTGTCACAGTAACAGTGTGAGTGCTCAAATGCTGCACTCCTTCATACAGGCCATCACTTACCAGTAAAAGGAAATTGTCCAGCCATGTGTAAATGTCAAGTGAGTTGACAGATCCAAGCCAAGGAGCTTGGTGCACCTGGTGCACAGCCGTGAGCCCAATGTCTGTCACTGCAGGATGGGACATCGCAAAGGGTACACTGATCCACTGTAACCAGAGAGTAACACTTCGTTAAAATCTAAAGAAAGCATTCTAAATCTGTGAAATTTTGATATTAACATTGATCTGTTTTCCTTCTGTTTTTCTTCTTGCATGCTACAGATTAAAAGACAAGTTGTCGAGCTGACTTGCACAAAAGTCAAGTTATATTCTGGTGGAACATCTCCGAAATCCAGAGAATTTGGTAATGGATAGCTTACCTCTGTCCTGGAAAGGGTGAGTGTGAGCAGAGAATTAATGAGTGCAAATCACAAAATCAGCAGGAAAGATTCATTTCATTTCATTTTCCCTAAACTCTACTTAGATTCATTACACCCTTTCCTGGACTAGACTGTAGAGAAATATCTACGTATCAACTTCTGTGCAATAGCATCAGGATTTGCCAGTATACAGGCATGAGACATCACAAACACCCCTGAAGGCTTGGGAATTTGTTTTAAATTCAACACCAAGCTGTATCTTTTCTACCTTGAGGGTAATTTCACTCTGGGCTCTTGACTGTTTTCAGTCTCTCTGTTTTTGATCTAGACCAAACAATTGTGAAACCCTTCCCAGAGACAGTTTTGGCCAGAAGGTTAATTTCCTTCACCAACTGACTTTTTGCGCATTTATTTGCCAACTCATTTTGCAATGGTATAACTCACTAACTCTCTATGACGAGAACCTCAGTAGCTCCTACTGAGAGGAAAACCAGGCTTTGTGCTATATGGAACAGACCATTGCAAGCACAGCATCCTTAAGGCTCCATAACCAAACCATGCAGATTACCACAATTCAATTACAGAATCACAGAATGGTCAGGGTTGGAAGGGGCCTCTGCAGATCATTTACTCCAACCCCCCTGCCAGACCAGGTCCACCTACAGCAGGTTGCACAGGAGGACGTCCAGGCGGATTTTGAATGTCTCCAGAGTCAGAGACTCCACAGCCTCTCTGGGCAGCCTGTTCCAGTGCTCTGCCACTCTCAAAGTAAAGAAGTTCCTCCTCATGTTAACATGGAACTTCCTATGTTCGAGTTTGTGGCCGTTACCTCTTGTCCTATCCCTGAGCACCACTGAAAAAAGACTGTTCCCATCCCCCTGGCATCCTCCCTTTAGGTACAATTTATAAGCATTGATAAGATCCCCCTCAGTTTTCTTTTCTCTAGACTAAAAAGCCCCAAGTACCTCAGCCTTTCCTCATAAGAAAGATGTTCCAATCCCCTAATCATCTTTGTAGCCCTTTGCAGGACCCTCTCCAGCAGTTCCCTGTCCTTCTTGAACTGGGGAGCCCAGAACTGGACACAGTACTCCAGATGCGGCCTCACCAGAGCAGAGTAGAGGGGGAGGATGACCTCCTTCAATCTGCTGACAACACTCTTGAGGTACTCCAGGATGCCATCGGCCTTCTTGGCCACCAGGGCACATTGCTGGCTCATGGTCATCCTGTTGTCCACCACATGGGGTAACAGGAGCAAGGAGAGGAGAAATCAAACATCTTCATCTACTTTGTTGCACAATTATTGCAATGATGTGTGAATAATATGTGAACTATTGCTATGTTTTGCTGCACTGCCTATTATTCAGGCTGTTTATCATGTACCATAGTACTCTATTCTCAGTTACCTGTTAAACTCTGGCAATTTAAGCACTTAGGCAGAAAGACTCCCTTCTCGCTGTCTGCTTGGGCTTTTCTGGGAAAGATCACCAAAATGTTTCAACTGTCTCCAAGATATTTTGAGGGAAAAATAAATGTTTTGTCAAAATCAATGGATGTTAATACTCTTCTTGTTGTGAAATACATGGGGAACAAGGGTATCAAATGGATTTTTTTTATTATTGTTTGTGAATCTCAAATCTCAAACATGTCCAAGTGATGAGCTTCTGAAGAGCTGTAGTTTGCACATACTCAGCTGATATTTTCAGTAGGGTAAATTTCTAAAGGTCCATCTGCAGCCTGCATGCCACAGCCCAGGATTTAATAGGGACTGTATTGCAAATGCATTATGAGCCTTTGTAATCTGTTCCAGTTCCTGACAGTAACCTAGCTCTTTGTGGTCTCAAGAACTACCTCTGTACTAGTAAATAAAACAAGTCAAGACACTTTCTCTGGTCCCGCAGTTTATTGACATGTCATGGTTTGCATCCATACGTTTGCATCCACACGTTTGCATCCACTTCCCCGACAAAAAGGAAAGCCCTCAACTGTTCCTGAGAATTGTCTGGGAACATACTAGTTGACGTGTACCAAAACAGTGCCAGGACTGTGTTAATAATTAAACACTACAGATGATCCCGTGTTTTCACCCTGCAACTGTTTAACTTGCTTAATATAGACAGAGATCAAATTTCTTCATTGAGCCCTTTCTAAAAGGAGTAGAAAATTCACTGTTTTGAATGGAGGTCAAATAAAACCAAGGCTCGTGGAAGTGAAGCAGAAACTGGGACTCGATGTTGGGACTTGAAGCTCAGGGGTAGAGGTAGCAGGTTGCTAAAAAGACCTAGACCTCACGGGACTGGAAACCAGAAAAAAAGTACTTCTACATGGCAGCAAAGGGTTTAGAATGTGGAATTAATAATACAGCTGAGATGAAGAGCCAGTAAATAGTGGGGTGTCCTGGTTTCAGCTGGGAATGAGTTAATTTCTCTTTCTAGTGATTGCTGTGAAAGGAATGTCAACAATACCTATTGTTTTTAGTTGTTGCTAAGTGATGTTTACATTATTCAAGGACTTTTTTTTCATCTTCCCATAGAAGAATGGACAGAAGGATGGAACAGCCAATTCCATACCATAGATGTCATGCTTGGTATATAAACGGAGGTTAGCCAGGGGGCAGGAATCCACAATCACTGCTTGGGACGGTGTCAAGTCACCGTATCTGGTGTTATTATTATTACTGTTATTATTGTTATTATGAGTATTATTTTTCCTTTTCTGATATTGTTCTATTGTTCTATTAAACTGCCTTTATCTCAACCCATGAGTTTTTTTCCTTTCCCCTCCTTTTCTCCCTCTTCTCCCTTGTGGGGGAAGGTGGGGTGAGTGAGCGGCTGTGTGGTGGAGGTTAGACGACGACATGGGGATACAATGCAGGATCAGGGAAAGACTCACTGGGCAAGATAAAGGCAAAGAGCTGAGAATTGCAGATGTGGGTACAGAAGAGTGAGGAAGGAAGGAGAGAGACTACATGGGATTGTAAGGAGAAAACCAGGGAAGTACGTGGAATGGCTGGGGTAGATGTTATGGAAGCCTAAGGAGCTGTCGCTGAAATGAGGAGCCAGGGTAGGAAACAGAAGTGATTAGAACAAGCATCTCCTCTTGCGTAAAGAACAGGGGAGGAACTGACATTAGAGGACTGAGCAGTAAAGCTCTGTGCCAGTGGGAATACAAACTGCTCCAGAGCCTGGAGGGGAAGCTGGGATACCTGAGCCTGTGACATCTTCTGTTGTGACAACTACTGTGAAGTGTCCCATGTCATCTAAAACTGCCTCACCTGGAGCACGATCATTTAGATGCTATCTGAGGCTTCCAGCCTCACTGATGACTCTTGAGGTTATGAATATGGTTCCCTCCACGTGACGTTATTGCTGTTTATTTTAAATGTGAATTTACATAAAGAGCCCAACCTGAATTAAAAGAACAGTATTAAAGCTACAGATCCAACCATTTAGAAGACTGCTATACAACCTTCATTTGTTTTCCCCTCCCTGTAAGGTTCATGCTGCCTTTAATACAGGGTCACACGTTGTTATTCCCATGGGATCAGGGTCATTAGCAGTGCATGAGTTGTTCTCATTGGAAAAGCATTTCTGTATTTTGATTTATCTACAATTTGGGGAATTTCTGTAATGCACACCATCTGTAGAAACTGAATGGTTCACAGATATTAACGTGCAAGTTAGGGAAGAACCACCACCGTGCAGGTGAAGAACAAAGGTATGAGAGAAGAAGATCTGGAATAACTTCTCATTTAAGGTGGACAGCTAAAACTTGGATTTGTTTTTTCAGGTATTTAGTGCCATTTCCATGTAGCCAGTTACAACAGGGAATGCTTAGCACCTCTGCAAAAAAGGCCACAGGCCTCATGGTAGGATGCCACAGAGTGAGGACACACACAGGGTTGGTTAGTGACCTGTGCGAGCTCTCTGAAGCATTTCCCTAAAGCTGCACAAGAACTCTGGTGAAAGCAGGGAAACAACTCCGGGTCCTCAAGGTGCCATTCAGTTCGTTCACCTTGAGCCACCCCATTTATTTCAGCCTGTCTTAGATCTCTGCACACCTGTGACCATCTATTACTGCCACTGGCAAACAAAGACAGCAGCTTCTTTGATTGTACCCCTGTGATCTGAGTCCTGTTGCACTGATGTTTTCCAGAGTAGGGCTTAAAGAACAGCAGTAAAATAAAGAAAAGACTACCCACTAGCATATCATCGACAGCTGATGAGGGGGTACTCATACCACCATATACAAACAGCAAGGTCATCCGGTGAGATTTCCTATATTATGATCTCCAAGGGCAACGCAGGGAAATGAGAGAAAAACCAAGAAGGTGATCTAAAGCAGGAGGTTAACTAAGCTGCGTGAGTAGATGACAGCTACAGAAAAGAGAAGCAGGAGAGTATCAGCTCTGCAAGTCCAATGTCAGTGTTTCTGGACTGCTCTGCTGACTGCTTCCTACGTCTGACGCCTCCTTCCAGTGCCTGTGCCACAGTCCTGTGAACAGGTAGGGAAGAAGTCAGCTCTAGTCCTATCCTGAGTTAGATATGTACTCAGCAGGAAAATTATGAGAGTCTTTGCACCATCAGACTGGTTGGAAAAAAGCCAAAAAATCAGGCCTCTCGGTCAGCATTATTGTCAAAGCACTGACTGTATGTTGATGTAAATGCAGACTCTTTAAAGTCCGTGCTTTGTGAGTGGAGGTACTCCTTCTCCACGCTTTCAGTGAAGACATAGTTCCAAAATCGAAGGTGGGTATCAGGTCTTCGCAACCATCATAATGCTCGGGGCAAAATAAAGGGAAAAAACAAATAAAGGGAAAAAAGCCAAACTTACCAGTCCCAGGAAGATGCAGAAGAGCTGAACTACATCGGTGTAGGCCACAGAATAAAGCCCACCCACAAGCGTGTACATAGTTGCAATCAGGGCAGAAATAATGACTGAAATATTGACATTAATGTCAATGATCACACTTATAGTGGCACCTATGGGGAAAACCAAAACACTGTATGTTAGTATGTGTTGCAGTATGCCTGATGAGAAGGCTTACCTTTGTTAAGTTGCATATACAGGTGCTGATTTGCTGTGCAGTCTGACACGTAGCAACAGCATGAGGATATTCCCCTATCTATTTTCTATGCACCCCTTCTGCACCTGTGAAGGGAGTGGGAATAGGAAGGCTCCTGTTGGTCTTAGTTCAGCATCTGTCATATTTCAGGTTCTTACTAAATGGAGGAGGGAAGGGTCCCAACAGCCTTTCCTTACACTGCTCAAGCTCTGGAAGGACTATACTCTCTTGCTCTGCCTGGGGAAAAGCAGCCACACACCCACAGCCAAAGCCTCCCTGAGTGAGTTTCAGCTGCATGGGAACAAGTGTATGATTGCAGTGGCTAGGGGACGTCTGCTGCAGCATATCACACACTTTTGTATCTCACTTGTGCTCTGACCTAGCTCCTTTTGACCAAGGAAGGAATGGTAGAGGAGGCATCAGCTATAGGGACGATTGTCCACTGACCACTTTAGAAAGTGCCCTTGAATTGTTTACGTAGGAAAAGGATGGGTTTCTTGGAAAAGTGGAGAATCCATCCTCCATTGTCAACCTAGAAAGCAAGAACTTCTTCAAGCACCATCAAGCAGATTTCATTTGTTGAGAACAAACCACTATGCTGAGCTGCCAGTCTCCAAAACAAACTCAGTGAATCAAAGAGTTGCTAAGACTGAAAGGCACCTCTCGAGATTGTCAAGTCCAAGTCTCCACTCAAGCAGGGTCAGCTGGGGCAGGTTGCTCAGGATCATGTTCAGTCAGGTCTTGGAATATCTGCAAGGATGGAGACCCACAATCTCTCTGGGCAACCTCTGCCAGTGTTTGACCTCTGCTACTGTAAAAATAGTTTTTTCTTAAGTTTAAATGGAATTTCCTGCAGTTCAGTTTGTGCCCATTGCCTCTTGTCCTGTCACTGGGCAGCACTGAGAGGAGTTTGGCTCTCTCTTCTTTATTCCACTCCCTCCACTGCCAAATTGGGTATTTATGCACATGGCTAAGATCTCCCTGAGCCTTCTGTTCTCTAGGATGAACAGTCCTAGCTGTCTCAGCCTCTCCTTATATGTCAGATACCCCAGTCCCTTAATCATCTCTGTGGTTCTTCACTGGACTCTCTCCAGTATGTTCATGTCTCTTGTACTGCGGAGCCCTGCACTGGACTCAGCACTCCAAATGTGTCTCACCAGTGCAGAGTAGAGGGGAAGGATCACCTCCCTTAACTTGCTGGTAATGGTCTTTCTAATGCAGCCCAGGATACCACTGGCTTTCTTTGCCACAAGGGCACATTGCTCTCTCATGGTCAACTTCACTGCACTCTAGGTTCTTCTCTGCAAACCTGCTTTCCAGCTGGTCAACCCTCAGAGTGTACTGGGGCATCAGGTTGTTCCTCCCCAGGTGCATGACTTAGCATTTCCCTTTGTTGAACTTCATGAGGTTCCTGTTAGCTCATTTCTGAAGTCTGTTGAGGTTCTTCTGAATGGCAGTACAACCATCTGGTCTGTCAGCAACTCCTCACAGTTTTTACTTTGTGCAAACTAGCGGAAGGTGTACTTGGTCCCACCAGCCAGGTCATTAATGAAGACATTACACAATACAGGACTCAGTATTGACCCCTGGGGTACTCCAATGGTGACTGGCCATACAGTGGCTTCTATGCTGCCAGCCACAGCCATCTAAGCCCAGAAGTTCAGCCAGTTTTCAATCCTCCTCACTGTCCACATATCTAGTCTGTAGTTCATCTGTTTGTCTACGAAGCTATTATGGGAGACGGTGTAAAAAGCCCTTGCTAGAATATCAACCAGCTCTCCTGGACTCCTCTTCTCTCCAGGGCTGTCTCCCATGGGATTCCTCCAGGCAGATCCCTGGAGAGGCCAAACTCTACTCTCCTGAAGTCCATTGTTGCGGTCCTGATTTTTGCCTTGTTCCCTCCTCTCAGGACCGTGAACTCCATCATCTCATAAACACTGCAGCCAAGGCTGCCTCTGACCTTCACATCCCTAACTAGTTCTTCCTTGATTGTAAATAACAGGTTCAACAGAACACCTTCCTTCAGCACTCCCTGATCATTTGTGTCAGGAAGTTCTTCTCAGTGCACTCAAGAAACCTTCTAAATTGCTTGTGCCCTCCTGCATTGCCCTTCCAGCAGCTATCGAGGTGGTTATACATTTCCCTTAGATGTATTAGCTATTTCAAGTGATTGTAGTCTTTTAAAACCACGTTTTTTTTTTTTTTTTTAAAATCCTCTCCTTCTAATTAGGATAATTTAAATAAAATGTGTTGCAATATCTTTTAGTACTTGCAGGTATTAGACGTTCCTGACCACATAGGTGCAAAAGTTCTGGCAGTAGAACACAATATGATGTGCTGTATATAAGAGCAGCTGGGAGCTGCCAGGTGGTTTTTTGTTGTACAAGGAGCCTTCAGAGTTCATGTGCTTAAGGATTACAAACGCAGACCTCTTTCACAAGCTGGAAGCCCTGTCTTTCCCTTCTATAAGCCTCCCAAGCAAGGAATCATGAGGAAGATCAAGAAGTGAAAAGAACTAGGATTAAATATCCATCAGTGAGGACAGCTATGCAAATCAGGAGCTATAATATAACTAGATCTATTCACAGAATAGTTAAAATAATAGTTAAAATCAAACCCCTCAATGACCTTTATCATCATGGACAGTCTTTAACTGTCAGCTCTTAACATAAACCTAAAAGAAAGGTATTCACACCACTTGCTTTGAAATATCACAGATTAGCTTGCCCTCAATCAAAAGAAAGTACTTTCCAAATACTCAGAGTGTTCTTCAAGTTATTCAACTCCTATCACCTCAGCATGTAGTTTGTTCTTAGTCCTTTAAGGGTTTTGTGATGAAATTGTGGTAAACAAACTCCCCATTGCTTTGCAGTTCATCAGAGCACAGTTGGAGAGTACCGTCAAAGTTTATTTTCTGTTTAAAATAGCTTGTGCTAGAAAGCATTACCACATGCATGTGCACTATGAGTATGATTAGCTGGTAAAAGTCAACTACTGGTGCTTCAACTCAAGGGCTTTCTCAGTTCTTGAAGGGATTGCTAAATTCAGGCCTGAAATATAATTAAAAACCCTGGAGACTGATTTTTTTTCACAACTGGATGAGTAGTTGGGTGATTTTCTATTGAGTCATAGTTCTACTAATTCTCTGAATCCTTTCTTGAATCCTAAGTATTTTCTTCATTTTGTCAAGTAGAAAGCCATTTACAATTCAATAATACTTCAATTTATTGATCAGCATCTGTTCTACTTCTACTATTTGTGATATGGAAAGTTCTGTATATGAAGGTCTGCTATATGCAAAGGATTATTTTGTTTAGATGCATTGGCAACAACATTTCATATTGTTAAGTGAAATTTTCACTGGCTTCTGTGATCTCAGTGGTGTAAAAGAGAAGCTGGGTCAGCCTTGACATAGAAAGGACACTTGCAATCACTCATGCCACCCTCACAATTAAAGGAAATTTGTTGCTAAATCTTTTTTATTCTCTTTGAAAAGGGACAACTTAAAGGTACCTGGACATGAACCTATACCATGCGTGTCTTCCCATTACCAAAATATTCAATGGGGTACCATTACTGGGTTTAATTACTAGTTAGCACGGGTCTGAGAACTGTCACATTCTGAATCATTTGGCTAGGACAGTTAGCATTTGAAGCCAGAATTTTAATGCCTTTCTGATTTATCCTTTCCACCTGTGATAAATTAATATTTATACTGCTTATTCCTTACCTAAGGCAGAGAAGATGGCAGCAGCCCAAAACATTTCTCCCATTAAAGCTGGAATAAACAGTAGCCCTCCCATCCTTTTTCCATAAAGCTGCTGAAAAGGGTCTAGCATTGTCACATAGCCTTTGGAGCGCATGGGTTTTGCAAAAAAAAGGCCACCTACAAAGAAAAGTAGTGTAAGACACCAGCTGCAGTGGAGAAACACATTGTCATTAAGGGGTAAAACATTTATTGTTAGTTCAGGGCACAAAAATGTCAGTATTACTGTTTGTTTTTTTTTTAAGAAATAAGTACAGTTAAAATATTCTCTAAGAACTCTTACCTTACATATGCCTACAGTTACATAAACACATCCACACTACTAATGTCTATGGTCTGATGACAAAAAATAAGCTTGTCTTACTTTGTCTAGTTCAGTTTACTTAATCTGCCACTACAGATGCTGTCAGAGGTTTGTCTAATTTCAGATCAGCCTAAGGGAATGGCTTTTCTACCTAATCCTGTTCATTCTTAGACCAGAATTCAGCATGAATTTTCACATGGTCCTACTCACAAAACAAAACCGTCTGGGATTCCTGGGTCAGAAATACGAGTTCACACATGGTTTAGTGCACACACAGCAAATATGATTCTTTCAGGACAATTCAGACTTGTTATGTACGCTTAAATCAACCTTATTACACCTGTGGGGTAGGTCAGATGCCTTCCGGGCTCCGCAGGTGTCAGGCTCCCTGAACATTTGTCATACACTTACTTCATTTATGAATGTGCAAAGGCCACACCTTTCTAATGTACAGTCCTCAAAATCTTTCCATCTGGGGCAATAAAAAAAGGACCTATCTCAGGAAAGTTGAAAAAGCCCTTGTATGGAAACCTGCGTAGTTGAGTTCTGCACATGACTATAACCAAGTAGACTTCTACCATAGCAAAATTGCTGAAATGCAATATATAACTTATAATAAAGAAACCTGGAAAATCAGTCAGTTCCCAATAAAATCTGCTGTGCAGTATTTGGTGACCCTTAGTTATGTTCTTCATCATAAGATATGTAGTGTATTCATTGTATTGTACAGAAGGTTTTCCACATTTCTATGTATTGCCGTATATCCCTCATATTTCTTCATTTCATTAAGTTCTCTGAACAGAAGGTACCGGCTTACCAATCACATTTATTTATACTGCTTACAGTAACACTGTCTTTAGGCAGGTCGTTTGGATGCAGAAACTTCAGCATTTTTTAACTATTCTTGGATTGGTCATGGATCCTGTTCCTATTCTACTTGTTATATCATCATTACGAAAGACAATCAGAAGAAGAAAACAAGTCATTGGTGTTATAATCTATTAGGACATTCAAGCATCTGTCAAAAGAAATCAGAGGTATTCTAACCATTAAAAAAAAATTGCTTGAAAAATTAGGAAAAGTGGTATGCAGCACAACATTGAACTAACAGGGAGATTATATCAATCTTAAATCCTTCCAGTCTGAAACAGTAATATTTCTTCTAGCCTTACATTTATAATTTTGGTTATTTTTTTAAAAAGAAGGATAAACAACTCCTCCTTGCAAACCTGCATGTATAGATCATGCCACAGAAAGGCTTTCCTCTCTGTGCTCTGCAGAGAGATATATGGTCATGTGCTACAGACTTCTCTGCAGTGGCCATGATAATTTCCAGGAAAAAAAAGTCTGGATATTTTTAAAAACAGCTGGAAATGAGGAGAGAGGCTAACTCAACCCCTTCTTCACTATTATTAATTTGTGTCAACTCTACAGAGGCTAAGAGTCAGGAAGATGCTTGTGGCTACAATCCTAACGACCGCTTAATGACATCAATGGACGATGACCCTCATGACCTCATAATGACATCAACTGATCTCCAGGCAAACATTTACTGTTATTTTTCTTACAGGAAACAGAGCTGCTCTTGGGGATGGGAACTACTTCTGGAACTGGAGCTGGCCTGTGCATGCCAGAGAGGAGTATCTACAATGGGGAAGGTTTCTGCCTGGCAAGAGAGGAGGACCGGGACAGGCCATAGGAAAGCATTTCCCAGGGGGAAAAAAGAGTCAGGAGGGCAACCGAGTTGTACAGGAAGAAATAAAAGGGGGAAAAAGACCTGGCTATGCAACCAAAAGGACAGACTAGGTGGGAGGACCATGAGAAAAGACTCAAAATAGACTGAGAGGTCAAGTATTACTAGAAAGGCTAATACACCAGTCACGTTAATGAAAGATGAAGACCTTTTTTGTAACAACACTCTCTGAACAGTTGCATCAGCCGTTGCCTTAGGGTCATGATCTGTTCACAAACTGAGAGGATGTAGCTGACAACTTTCTGGTGTATTCCTCATGGCTCACAAGGCAATGCTTTGTTGTGAGCTCGTCCATGTGGCTGAGACACAGTGAGAAATTTTTTATTGCTATTATTTTTAAGAAAAGTAAGGAAGTTCTGAGACTACATTTCAGGAATTAGAGGTCACAGCACTAAAAACTATAATGCTGCCTGTATTTTACACTCTGACCCTGCATATAGTAGGATTGTGTATTTGCATTTTGACATGATTTGGAGTTCTGTACCACATTTAAAATGACACATGGTCCAATTTTAAGGAAATAGACCAGTTCTGCTACAGACTTCCTACACAAAATTAGACAAGTTACTTAGACGCTTGGTGAAGATCTGTAAGGTACACGCACTTCCCTAACTTGAAAGGATATTTGCCTCTCTTGAATTCCAAGATTTATAGTTGCCCTGATAATATCATGTTTCAGATCATATAGGCACTTAAAGAAAACCTGAGTGTATAAAACTTAGTATATATAATTAAAAAAAAAATCCCACAACAATACCTTTCTTACTGTGACCTCCATAGATCACTATGGTTGTAATAATCAAATAGGTCTTGCCAAGGCATTCAGGAGACTTAAGAAATCAAACTATTTCTACTGATTTTCTGGTTTTCTTTTTAAAAGCCAAACCTATTGGCAAAAGCGATCCAGTTTACCTCAGTGTCCTTTTATCAGACCCTAGTTGTTTCATTTCAAATGATGGACTGGTCATCAGAACTGTTTAAAATGAGAGATTATTAACTTTAGTTCTTTGCTTACCTAAAACCAGACTAAGGGAATATCCAATAGGTGCCTGAGCCCAAGCTAGACCGTAGCCTGGGACATACACAGCTTCTGCTGTCCCGTTGATGTAACCTCCTCCAACCCATGTGGCTGAAAAGAAGAGGTGGAAAAAACTTTGATGTGCACAAAGAAAGAAAACCTCTGACAGTATAGAATGAAATTGTCATCACTTATAATATTGCTATTTTTTATTATATGTACAATACAAGTGCCAGACACTGCAACCTTCTATAAAAGATAGTCCCGATTTGAAAAACTTACAACCTAAGCATACCAAAAAAGAAGTCCAATGGACTGAGTCAATCACCAAGGTGTCTAAGTGTCTGTGAGGGCTGAGTCCCTCACTACTTGTTTACAGTGAATAAAGGCTATTACCATTTTATTTGTGTTAGTCCAAATGAAGAAGAGATATAAGGGGGGATCTGAAGAACAATAAACATACAGTCACCTCAACCGGGAAAAACTCAAAGCATTTAAATTAGACAAGAGTTTAATCAATGGATCATTTACTACGGCCTTCATAACAAAAAAAAAGCCCTTAAAACCTTGCTAAATTTTAAATTTCAGCTACAAAAAGGACATTTAGTAAACTCTGACTTCCCTAAATGCTCTATTTCCATATACGGCTGTAATGGTTTTATGTCGCTATTTAAGTTCTAAACTTTGACTTCCTTATTTTTGTGCTGAAGACATATTCCAGAATTGAACCGTGCTATCTGTAATATTTCTGATTTTATCTCTTTATGAACCAGAAGTATTTTTAATATACTAACCTCAGACCCTTAATGAATCAATTCTCTGCTTTGAAGGGAAGTTTCTACGTTTGAGAAATTGGGACCTACAGCATGAATGAAAGAAAATCTCCAACACAGAAATTTATTTTGAATATGTCTGCAAAAATATTTCATAACAAATTACATAATAAAGTTTATCTCTTCCTGCTTGCAGGTTCCATGCAAAAAGTTCTTGATTTTCTCTAATGTATACTGAGTAAATTTTATTAATCTGGGTCTGTAGCTTGAACAAGGGCAGGCAGATCATTACAAGTACTAGATTTTTTGTAATGTTGTTTTAATTCGGCTCAGAAGCCTTTGCCTTGTCATAGAAGAGCAGTTCACGCTTTCTGTGTAAAAATTCACAATTGTAAGAAATTTAATTTCTATAAGCATTCTTCAGCATTTTCCCAACATCCACCATCATACAAGCAAACTTGATTTTATGTTAAAGACAAGCAACTGGAGATAAACACAAATGAAGAAAATTTAATTACAATTCTAAAGAAATGTCAGTAAAATCTAAATGACCACTCTTTTATGCTTAGCTGAGATATCTCTCAAATACTACCAGTGGGTATTTTTTTAACTTGATGCTAAATTACACCATGTCTTTAGAAACAAAGATCTCCAGCAACCAGAGTATTACAACTGTCCTCCTTTCAGCATTTTGAAACACAGGAATGGACCATTCTGTTGCTGGAAATAGTATGATGGGCTTGTATTGGGGATGTGCATGCACAGAAAGTCTGAAACAAAAGAAATGACCCAAGGAACCCTGTTATCAATACTTTTGGGTATTGAGATCTATTGTGCACTACAGAGACAAGAGGTGACTGATGCCCATGTAGGACCACATGGAGGAGATGGGAGAACACTGATCCTTGATGGGAAAGGCAGGGATACAGAATCTACATAAAAAGTTGTCAAACATTTGGGACTTTATGCCTCTTCAAAGTGTGAATTAAGGCAGGTGGGAATATGACACTTTGGTTACCACAGTCCTAGAATCACAGTCACAGAATGGTTTGGGTTGGAAAGGACCTTAAAGTCCCTCTAGTTCCAGCCCCCCTGCCATGGGAAAGGACACCTTCCACTAGATCACGTTGCTCAAAACCCCATCCAACCTGGCCTTGGAACACTTCCAGGGATGTGGCATCCACAACTTCTCTGGGTAACCTGTTCCAGTGTCTCCCCACCCTCACAGTAAAGAATTTCTTCCTAATATCTAATCTAAATCTACCCTCTTCCTGTTTAAAACTGTTACCCCTTGTGCTATCACTACACTCCCTGATAAAAAGTCACAGAATCACAGAATGGTCAGGGTTGGAAGGGACCTCTGGAGATCATTTACTCCAACCCCCCTGCCAGACCAGGTCCACCTACAGCAGGTTGCACAGGAGGACGTCCAGGCGGATTTTGAATGTCTCCAGAGTCAGAGACTCCACAGCCTCTCTGGGCAGCCTGTTCCAGTGCTCTGCCACTCTCAAAGTAAAGAAGTTCCTCCTCATGTTAACATGGAACTTCCTATGTTCGAGTTTGTGGCCGTTACCTCTTGTCCTATCCCTGAGCACCACTGAAAAAAGACTGTTCCCATCCCCCTGGCATCCTCCCTTTAGGTATAATTTATAAGCATTGATAAGATCCCCCTCAGTTTTCTTTTCTCTAGACTAAAAAGCCCCAAGTACCTCAGCCTTTCCTCATAAGAAAGATGTTCCAGTCCCCTAATTATCTTTGTAGCCCTTTGCAGGACCCTCTCCAGCAGTTCCCTGTCCTTCTTGAACTGGGGAGCCCAGAACTGGACACAGTACTCCAGATGCGGCCTCACCAGGGCACAACTGAGGGGGAGGATGAACTCCCTCAACCTGCTGACCACACTCTTCTTGATGCACCCCAGGATGCCATCGGCCTTCTTGGCCACCAGGGCACATTGCTGGCTCATGGTCATCCTGTTGTCCACCAGGACTCCCAGGTCCCTTTCCACAGAGCTGCTCTCCAGCAGGTCAGCCCCCAACCTGTACTGATGCATGGGGTTATTCCTCCCCAGGTGCAGTACCCTACACTTGCCCTTGTTGAATTTCATTAGGTTCCTCTCTGCCCAACTCCTCTCCAGCCTGTCCAGGTCACGCTTTATGGTGGCACAGCCTTCCGGCGTGACAGCCACCCCTCCCAATTTTGTGTCATCAGCAAACTTGCTCTATCCCTTCATCCATGTCATTGATGAATATATTGAACAGGACTGGACCCAGTACTGACCCCTAGGAAAGGACTGGACCCAGTCCCTCCCCATCTTTCCTGTAGGTCCCCTGGAAGGCCGCTGTAAGGTCTCCCCAGAGCCTTCTCTTCTCCAGGCTGAACAACCCCAACTTGCTCAGCCTGTCCTCACAGGAGAGGTGCTCCAGCCCCTTGATCATTTTTGTGGCCCTCCTCTGGACCCACTTGAGCAGGTCCATGTCTTATGTTGGGGCCCCAGAACTGGATGTAGTACTCCAGATGGGGTCTCACCAGAGCAGAGGGGGAGAATCACCTCCCTCTACCTGCTGGCTACACTTCTTTTGATGCAGCCCAGGATACATTTGGCTTTCTGGGCTGCAAGTGCGCATTGCCAGCTCATGTTGAGCTTCTCACCAACCAACACCCCCAAGTCCTTTTCCTCAGGGTTCCTCTCAATTCGCTCATCACCCAGCCTGTATCCATGTTTGGGATTGCCCCAGCCCACGTGCAGGACTTTGCCTTGGCCTTGCTGAACTTCATGAAGTTGGGATGGGCCCACCTCTCCAGCCTGTCCAGGTGCCTCTGGATGGCACCCCTTCCCTCCAGTGTGTCGACTGCACCACACAGCTTGGTGTCATCTGCAAACTTGCTGAGGGCACTCTCAATCCCACTGTCCATGCCCCGGACAAAGATGTTAAGTAATACTGGTCCCTATACATATCCCTGAGAGATACGACTTGTCACTGATCTCCACCCAGACATTGATCCATTGACTGTTGAGTCCATGACTATGTGGCATGTGTGTTGCCTATTGTGCCTGAAGCAGCATAAAGTTACGGAATTAGGTTGTAAGCACCTGTATACAATAACAAAAGTAAATATTTAGAAAGGGAGTTGTATTTGTCTCCTTCCCTAGAAAACGCTTGAGCATGAGTTCTACATGAAGAATACCCACTTCCAGATGAGGAATAATATCCCGTAGTCAAGGACAGCTGTCCAGCATTGTTGCAGCTATGGTGCAAGGAGGCTTCAACATCTGGCATCAGTATGCCTGGGGTTCCTACTGAGGTGGTGGGTGTTCTCCAAGGGGCACTTGGGTGCTAAGCCTAGCTCCCTTATTTTCTTCTGGAGGGGGGCAGGTCACGTCCCTTCTGTGAAATGTTGCAGGGGCCATTGCCCTCCCCTGGCTGGGGACAAGAACAATGCCCTGTGGACAGGTATTGCTGGGTAAGGTGTCATGGAGGATGTAGCACTTATTTTCAATTTTATTTCTTGATTTCTGGAGTGGGGTTTGAAAAATAGCTGCTGATTAATTTCTCTGTGCACATGAATGCTCTGGAACATCTGTCAAGGACCCCAGAGCTCTATGAAGGTGCTATATGGCTTCTTCTGAGAGGGTGAATGGGTAGTCAGCACGTATATTGACATCAGTAAATACATTAGAAAAGAAATAACGGGGTACGATAGGATGAGATTTCAACCTTAGATATTAATTTTCTGATCCTCAGTTTGCTAAGCCACAATTTAAAGTTAGTTTAATACCTTTTTTGGTGAAATTCTTTTTTTTTTCTAGATCAGACAAAAGGAATATAAAATTTAATAATCTATGGAAACACTCATGTGGTAATCTATTTTAATCCTCTCTTTGCCTGCTGTCTGAAGGACCAAAAAATGCAGCAAATACCAACATCCATTTAAAATATGCATCCTAAAGAATATTCAGACAAATACTGAGGATACGGAGTGTATTTCTGCTCCTAGTTCATATGAGGAACACAGAAATATCAGAGTTCCTTATATATATTGACATATATATGAAAATCAGATTTTTTGGCACTTCTCTGTGAATGATCCCTTGTCTGACCATGCAAATTATTGAATCAACCCATCAAGTTCTGTAAAATGAAAATCCTGACCTAAGGATTACAAAAAGATAGAATTTTGTAACATTTCTTTTTTTTCTTGTGGAAGGATACGTAGTTTCATCCAACTAAAATGAATAAATGAATGACATCAATAGATTATTACCTTTTTGGTCGTGTTTGTAAACATTTGATTATGTCACCTCCAATATTTCCTTTGGGGTTCAAACTCAGTTGCCAAAATCAAAATATACTCAAGTCTGTTGCAGATACCACTTCCTAAGAATTTCACCCCAAAATTAAGGAACACAAATATTTAATGCAACATTTTAACTATACTTATGTAAAAATGATACACAGATTAAAGGCGTGTCTACTGTGGTACTATGTTAGCTCATTTTAATATGAGCTGCTGTGACCCATCCCCAATTCAAGCTTCTCATTCTTTCTGTTTTAATAATTGCAGTCACACTCAGCCTTCGGTAGGCTTTGTGTTCAGGCGTTTCAGTAGCTAGTTGGTACAGCTGCTTCTTCAGGATCATAGTACACATCCAAATACCTCCACAGCCATTTTTCACAAGCAGTGCACTTGTTCTAAGGCTTTTAAATGCTGTTTAGAAAACCAACTATAATTGCTCAGAAATCTTGAGTCTGTCCCTATGCTCTGAATTTGATTTTAAATTTATAGGCTGAGTTCTGCGATCGTCGCCACCAACTAGTCCCAGAAACCTCTACCATTTTTGCAGCCGGTACCCACAGAACATGGTAGTGTTTGTCTCAGGCAAGAAAGACAGAATTAGGCCTTATCTCATAACCCAAAGTACTTCATGTCCATATGAACAATATCCTTTCTGGAGATCTTAAAAAATTTATTATTTTCCTTTTATGGGATAAGCTTTCCCTTTTAATTCATATTTACACACTTAAAGCTGTAAAGTATAAAGATGATGTCGGAATAGCCATATATCTCTGGAGGCATGGCTATGAGGTGCAAAATCTGCAACTATCATTATTAAAGAAGCAAATACGCCCTGGAATACCGTGACCAGTTAGTAAAAATTAGCGTGGATTTTGATCCGTTTAGTTTCACAATTATTTTGTTATGGCTTTACAAACTAAGTATCCCAATCCCCCTCACCGAGACAAAACTCAGAACAAACCCTGATTCGATAGCCTTGTGCCCACACCTAACTTTGTGTGCCAGGTGTGGTTCGCCAAAACTGAAAGTGTAATTTACTTGCCATATCAGGCTTTAATTGCCCTATTTACGGAAGGCACAGGTGAGAAAGTATGCGAATCCTAATAGTATAAAAATCCATGAGTGTTTAGGCTGTGCAAAGGCTTTAGGATCAGTCTGATATTCTACCACAGAGATGACATACTATGCCCTCTCCAGAAGTTGCACGAAATGGAATGAGCATGTGTTGCTATGAATTGTGGTGGCTACAGAAATTGCCTGCAATATAGGAACGCTCAGTCCAAGTCTCATCTCTGCTTCAGCTGTTATGAGAAGTATTCCTATAAAACAGGCTTAAGGAGACCAGAATTTGTGTCTTCTTCCACAGGCAGAGCTGTCTGTCATAACCACTTGCGCAGGGAATGTCTTGATTCGTCTCCGTTCCCCCAATCTAATGATTACAGTTTTTGGGCAAGTGGTATCTCTGCAAAATATTCTGGTTTCAGTGCTCTTGAAAACACTTAATTCAGCAGAAAGCTGTCAAACCAGCTCTTGCTATGAGCAGAATCTCATCCTATTTGATGCTTCAGTAGCCAATGGATATGTGATACAGTAAATTATAGCAAAGTGCTAAAAGTAGAACATCTGCCTGTATTCAAACTTTATTGACTTTCACAAACATTCTTTACTCAATATCCAAATATTCAGCCTTTGAATGAGTAAAATGCCCTGGCAAGGGGATAGGAATTTCTCTTGATTAAAGACCACAGAATTTTGGCCCAAGTTTGTGTGTGTGTCTTTTCCTTATTAGATAATTGTGAAAGCAGAACAGGGCAAAACAGCAAAACAAAAATATAACCTGATAAATCCAATTTGGTAATTTGGCTTTGCCTGAATGGGATTTAGAATAGTGTAAAAAACTCCACCAATCAACGAAACATGCTTAAAAATTAAATTGCTTTGATAAAAATGGTGGGCCAATTCACTCTTCTTCTAACACATTTTTGTTCCAATCCTGTATATTAGCTGTAAGACTTGAGATTTTGGACCATATTGTGAATATCCTGTTTACCCAGCTAAGACACCTGCTTTGACTGGCCCTGGGAGTCAGACAGCACTGCTTAAAAAAATAGCAAAGGACTCTCCCTTCACTCAGGCTTTTCCTACAGATACTACTATACACAGTAATGTATTATTTTGTCAAACTGCTACTAAAGAAGCTAAAAGAATCCACAAAGTAAGTTTGCTGAAATCAGTGGAATTACAAGTTTGGATTTATGCCAATTTTCTTTTAGAAACTTATTCTTAATTGATGCTACCCCCCCCCCGCCCCCCCATTTTTTGCATATAAACTTTGCTTTACTCAGATTAAACAAAAATAACTCACCAATTTGGATGGCTTTAACAACAATAACAGTTGTTTTAAAACTGGATTTCTTATTAATTTATATAAATTCTACACTTCTGTCCCAAACACATATGATCTACAGATGAATATGAAAGCAATGAATAAGAAATATAATGTAAGCTTCCTGTACGATTTTAAAATATTTGTTGTTTTTATATAGATGCTACATTTGGTTGTTCACTAAAAAATGTTAGCAGCAATTGGAAAAGAAGTATATATATTTTCTCCCTTTTGCACTATTCAACATGCAGATTACCATTCTTCATTCAGATGGAAAACTTAGAAGTTATACGCTGGTTAGGAAAAAAAAAAGAAAAGGTGTTTTTTACATACCGGTCATTGTAAATCCACCAACTAGCAAGCCAATGTCTCGTCCACCGACTATAATAGCTTCGCTGCGATCTCCTTCGCTGCCAGTGTTCTTGGTTTTCCAAGCAGCCCATATCCCAACTGCCAGGATAGCCAGGTAGAAGACAACTATGGCCACCAGCCCCTCCACATGGAAAGCCATGTTGAAATCCCGACTGTGTCTGTGATCGCTATTTCATTAAGACCTCTGGAGAGAATGCAGTAATATGTCAGCTTTTAACAAATCTGGTAAGATGCTTTTTAGAAGCAGCATAGAAAGAAAGTGCAGATGGTTATTAAAGGGACTATTCTGGTGAATTTATGAAATGAGTATTTCAGATGTAATTGAAATTAAGTTTACATGCCAATTAAAATGCCCGTGGAGCAACAAGCAGCAATTGTAACCTGTGATTACAATGGGAGACGAATGATGTGGCTGAAAGCTACGCAATTCTTAGAAATCGGTTACTGAGCACCGAATTATTTTAGTGTCACCAAGTCCCCAGTGTCACCAAGTCTTCAGTCAAGAAATAGTTTGGTACATGGAACAGGATAGAAGATCTTGGCCATGTGGGCTGCTATAAAAGTCTACATTTAGTTAGAAGACAAACCCCAAAACTGTTTGAAGTTATATAAGAACTATGGATAAGTAATAGCTACAACGGCAACACACATCTTCTGAGTCTGTGTGGGAATGCTGAGTCTTTTCCTCTTTCTATCATCTCCCGTATTTAAAAATCTGCGCTTTCTCTTTTGCAACATCGAATTGTCCAGCCCTAAAAGTATTAAACCTATTCTCATTCGCAATCTGGGAAACAAACGGAAAGCTTAAAAGCTGTCGAACGGCAGAAACGTTAAGGCAGACGAACTACAGCCGGGGGGAAAACTCCCTGGCCACATAAGCAGCGGCTGCCCCGTCCCCAGCCTTTGCCGCAGCCCCCTCCCAGCCCTCTCCCCGACCGCTGCCACACAGCCGCGCCGGCAACACCCGTCCGCGCTCCCCGACGGCTCCGGGGCCGCCCTGCGCGGAGCCCTGCGGGGACCCGGTCCGCGGAGCCGGCCCTACCGCCCGCCGGCCGGGGGGTCCGCACCCCG
>VZSZ01008165.1:464626-479082 GCA_013398815.1 Ibidorhyncha struthersii
TTTCCCGCTCGGGGGAGGCGGGGGGAAGCCGAGGCGCAAAGGCAGGATCGTCTCTTCCCCCGCGGTGCCGGCGGTGCTGAGGCTGCGACGGGGGGCTCGCGGATTAAAAAGAGGAAAATCCCTTTATAAAGGAGGAGGGTTGAGTGGGGTGAGAGGACCGTGTCCGTCAGAGCTGGGGGGAGGAAGGGGGAAAGACGTCAGAGTGCTAGGGGACGTTGGGGGGAAGTAAGGATGACTCAAGGGAGAGTGATTGTCGTGTCATGGCAGGGAAACAGGGTTAGGAAGTAAAATTGGGGTGAGAAAAGAAAAGGGAATGAGCGGGAGAAAGGAAGGAACAGGATCATGCCAAAACAACGGGAAAGGGGAAGAAAAGAAAGAGCTGATCAAAAGCGACATGTTGAAAAGAGGGCTGGAGGAAGGGGAGCGAGCAGAGGTAGGGAGAGGGACGCCGAGCTCTGTGCTCTCCGTGCCCTCCCTGGCACCCTTCCCGCACCACCCTTGGGCCTAACACCGAGCAAGCACCGAGCCAAGGCACAGCTGCGTGGGGCTGGTCAGGACCGTCTTTCCCCACAGCTCCATTCCAAACCTGGTTGAACGTGCAGCCACGTTTCCCAGCTGTGGGGCGGTTCTTGGGGGTCTCCCTTTTTGCCTTGCCTCTTGTAAACCTCACCTGCAGAGCTATGGTGATACCAACTTTCCCGTGAAAGGACTCTTGCTCTCTGTCTCCAAATGATGCTTGACAATGAGCCTCTAAGTGCTGAGAGTAAGGGTACACGTGCAAGGAGGACCCACACGTGCCCTTGCCCCAGTTTTTCCAAAGGGAGGATCATGCTGAGCTGCAGCAGTCACTGTCAGCTCTTGAGAGGCAGGTAACGTGGGCCATTGGCTCAGGAAGGATGGAAACGTAGGAATAAAAAGCCCACAGGAGTACAGAACCGAGACTGGTAAAAGAACTAATTTAAAGCAGAAAATATAAAATCATCCTAGACTCAAGAGGAAGACCGCAATGGGGGAAGATGGAAAAACAGAGAGGAGGAAGGTGGGAAACCAGCAAAGCTCAGCCCACTGCAAGGAACAACCCAAGGGCTGGCACTTTCCTGCCTGTTTGCCAACTGCCTGGCCAGCAGAGTGGCTTCAGCTGCCTGCTCATGGACTGCGGAGCATATCACGCCAAGTAGCATGTTAGCCCCAGCCATTTATTATGTACATTGTGTGCAATAAATTATGATTGCCTACTCATCAGTTGCATGCATAATACTGCTTTCAAGTCCCTGAGCTCGGTTGAAGAAGCCCAAATAAAGGTGGCCAAAGAATTAAAGGTTAGAAATGTTACTATTTTTGTCAGCCAATCTCATGGATTGTTGAGTGAGGCTGGTGATGCAACATTTGCTTTGGGAGTCTGCAGTAAAAACCTCCTCCCAGTAAAAGGCAACAGAGACGCATTTCAGACACAGGGGAGCATCAAGGTGCCTTCTAAACAGAAATCCTGTCATAAGTAAACACGATATAAATAAGAAGTCAGAGACCTTGGAAACAATGTTGAGTTTGTCTCAATTAGCAATAAATAAACATGTTCCAGCAATTAAAATGTGATACAAAATACTTGGATACTAAAATGGATGTTAAATTAAATTCACAGAAAGTTTTAATTACATTTTACTGTGTTTTTCTCCAGCTTAATACGGAGACAGAAGTCATGACAACACAAAGTGTGGGAGATTCTGGGGAAAAGTGTCAGCCGATGTCCGTCTTAGGCAAATTAAAAAAAAATCTAACCAATGGCAGTAAATAAATAATTCATTTCCTACCTTAAATCCCAACTTCGGTCTTCAATGAAGACTATAATAAATTCTGGTTGTCCTTAGTGGACCTAATTAACACCTGTTTTTCATTATGAATCCTGAAAAGTTGTTAATTTGTATTTGTTTAGCCTCTTTTGACAAGTTTTATCTCCTTGATACTTGGGAATGGTTTGCAACCTTCCACCCAAAGAATCAACTGCGCTGGCCAAGTTTCACCTTACATGTGTATCTACTCCTGTAGTTACTTAACTACAAATAAGTTAAATCTTACATTCTTTCATGCAGTGTTCATTTAAGATATAGGTCCCTTGAGCTGATACGGCTTTGGGTTTTGAAGCTGCCTTTACCTGGAGGCAGCTTGCAAAGACCGAGACAATAATTTTGGTGAGGTGTGAGCATTGGTTGATTTAATAATTTACTATCCCTTCTTCGCTTATCCACTATTAGTATTTCAGGTAGTTTTCTGGTACTTTGTCTTGGGAAAGGACCGTGCTACACTGGATCCCTGTGTGCATTCTGTCAGCTGCACCCCAACAGCATCCATCAACTGCAGCCGTACACAAAGCTCAGTTCTCATGATATCTGAGGGTGTGCACAAATGAGTACCAGTGCGTTTGATGGCTCTTGGGAAAAGATGCACTATGGTGACAGAGATACTAACTGCAACTGCAAGGCAGATTCTGTACTAGACCTGACCACATTTCCGAAGATAATTCCTTCTGCTATTGAAATGCTTAGAACTGAAGTAATGTTTTCCAGGAAAGAGGCAGTCCATTGGCAGTTTGTGGCTTCTAAAACAATTATTGTTCGTTCCACATAATTTTTTTTTTTTTTTTAAAGAGTATAGCTTGAGAACATGCTGTTCAAAAAATATCTTAAAACTTTGTTTTCGTATTTAAGGAAGTTGACTCAGAAGCCTGCATTTACTCACTTTGAATCACGTTCAGGTTTTTCTGTCCTTGGTGGTGGTTTGTGGCTGCCCATCACCATGGGCTGCCACTGCCCCTTGTCTTGCTCTGAACAGTGACAGTAATAGACTTGATAACCTCACAGTGGGGCAGTCCAAAGTTGACAGGTAGGATGGGTCGACAGAAGATCCCTTACTGCTCTTTCATTTTAGGTTAAGTTAGATGAATCAGTGTGAAGCACTAAAGAGTAATCTGATGAATACTGGTAACTTGGTAAATAAAGTTTTGCAAATAACCTTACATCCTTGCTCCTACCTGCTGCAAGCTTCCAAGGGCTCATCCTGCACTGGGCTATCCAGCTCTCAATTTTACCTTGTAGGCTTTATGAAACACTGATGAAGGACCAGGTTTTACTTTAATTAGCCACAGTGCAAACCTGGAACACTTCAAACTAAGTTGCTGAATGCACTTGAGATTTAATCCACTACCAGAAACTGGCCCTGGGTCCTCTTTTTTTTGTGGCCATTTTCCAAATATTAAAATGAATGTTTATTTCAGTGGCAGTAAAATCCTTTGAATATTTTTGTGGAGAGATTGTGCAGAGGCAGGATACCTATCAAGGAGCAGAAGGCTAAAGGCGCAGGTCCTTTATTCAGATTGTTTCAGAACACAGTTTTTCATCCCAAATTAGATGGCTCAACTCGAGTGTTTATTTTTCTGACCACTCCTTCCTGTGCAGCTATATCTGGTACTCTTTGCTCCTTAATTTCTTTACATGGTTATTGAGGAATGTTTTGTGGAAAAAATGGAAATTAACTTTCATGTACAGTATCTGTCATTTTTTTTAAGCAAAGGTGTTATAATATTTCCAAAGGTTTCTTGAGCCTACACATAGTTATTTGAATTCTCTCTTGGTAACAGTAAAGATCTTTGTGCTTTAAATCTATGTCCATCACTGAGACTTTGCTTAGAAAAAGGTCACCCTGAATACAACTCCTGGAGCTGATCAAAAGAAAAACATTTGTTTGTGGCCAGTCAGGCTAAACTGCCACCCAGTTTCTTTTTCTTAATGCTTCCTGCTAGTTGGTCTTTCAGAGGAGTCTAAACAATAGGAAATGTGAGGAACAGAAACTAAAGTCTTACTCCAGTCAATATCTACGTTGAGGACTGTGATTCACAGTATTCGAGAAGCCGCAGGTTTAGGTCATGATGTAAATCCCCTAAAGAATCAATATCTAGCTGGCTAAATATACCTTTGAGGTAAAATTCTATTTTCTGATAGATTTCTATGTTTAAAATTTGCATGGTGTAATTATGCATTTTATAAGATTGGTTTACAGAGTTATTTAAAAAAACCCACTAACTTCCTTAAAAAAAACAACAGGGTTCTGATGAGCATTCACTTAGTAAGAAAGCTTTTACTGCAGCTTAGTTTAAGGTGTGTAATAAAAGCTTTCCTGAGACAGATGCTACAGAAAGGTTTATAGTAGAATTATTCTAAAAAAAGGGCCTCTCGATCAGTGTGTGGGTTTTGGGATAGCATCCATCTTAGATTCCCTCTGCAGTTTCTTTATTAACCATGGAGTCCCCTAAGAAATTATCCATCCATTTGCTCAACAGCTCAGAAAACCCACCTGGATGAGAAGTCTTTTGGAAGATATATTTGATAGGTATTAACAGTCCCCAGTTACCTTGCGGGAAGATACAGATACAGCTGCAGTACTGAGCTTCCAGGATTCCAGACAGTGTAGATTACTGATGTGACTCCTTTGATACTAAGGTGGATAAAATGTCAACGAAACAGCTCTTTATTTCCTACTGTAGCAAATGCTACACATGACATATTGTTTAATACTGTGCGCCACAGTTTCTGTCAGTCTATAGTGTAAAAAAAAAAACCCAGTAAAGAACGAAAAGACTGTAAAGTTTAGTACTTAAAAACATAAGAAAAACAGTTAAGACTGTGTATGAAATCTTAATACAGTCCTCTTGTCCACATACTTTTTATGATAGTCTTTGATTGCATGATCACATACTACTTTCTCCGAGATGCCTGTCTCTTCGAATAAGAGTAAATCTTCACTATTTCTATTTGTCTTCCTCATTAATCACGTGGCCTTACAGATTACATTTCATTTCAACTTTGCAATGAAAACAAAACTGGTGATTTTCTACAGGTGTTTCTGCAGTGCTTCACAAATACGGGTAATTTTATCTACAGAGAACACTAAGGGAATAGGTGGCATTTTTGTACAGATTTATGTATTTAAAATATAGCTCCAGTCAATTTCTGTTGCTGCTTTATTCAGTGTTTACGCAAATCTCAAAAGGAACTAATATTGTTTTTGCTGAAATGCTGGAGAAAGGAAAATCAATATTCAATCTAAGTCACACATCTGGTGTGAAAAATTTCATCTGGTAGTTGTATACAACTAAAAGTAAGGCTTTTATTGTGAGAAATTTCGGGCAACCTGAACTGCTTTTCAACACTGTTTGTAAGAAAGTTGTCACAAAAAAATTGAAATTAAGGGCTTGAAAGAGAAAATAGGACGTATTCAATTTTTTCATTCTCTTACACTATCTGTATTCCTGTTTTACTTTAGTGTAACTAAGAGCGAATCAGATCGAAGATAGACACTGCTTTATGGTGAACTGTTATATTTGAGCTATACCGAGCATGTGATTAAAATGAAGCAAGTGAGGAAGTTCTGTATTATTATCATTATTTAATATTGATATTGCCAGTTGTTCCCAGAAGCCAGTCACATCAAAGCTCCACTGCAATAAGTGCCATACAAATGTATTGTAAAGTGAAGACCCTGATGCAGAAACTACATATTTTCCTTTAGGCTTTTCTGCATTGTTGATCAGCACCGCTGAACAACATGAGGAGTAGGCAAAATAAAATAACTGTAACAAGATAAATCTATAATGCAAATTAGTGATTCTTAATATAGGGCATCATGCAAAATAGCTATTTGGCAAGCTATTCGGAAGTATTGCTTGTCATTCTTTTGATTTTTGAAAAAGACCGTGAGTTCGGACCGACAAAGGGGAACAGACAAGCCAAGGATCCACCTTTCTTTGGTGTGCCTTGAACTAAATGAGATCAAGCTGGTTGAAATGCTTATTGGATTTCTGGGGAAATCTATCCCTGAGCAATAAATCTGTCTGAATGGAGACCCACCATTTATCAAGCTTACAGCAGAAGGCCTTTGAACTGGTGGACAGTTGGCATAGAAACACCCTCAGCTAGGCTAGCTCTTCTGCCATTTATAATTTGCATTGTGTGACGACTTACATTGTGTCAGTGACCAATCACATACCCAAGAAGGCAAGAAGCATGCCTACGTGGGCATTATGATCTTGAAACCACATTCGTACTTCACATCCACACAGGAAACAGAAATCCAGATGTAACCCAAAGCTGAAAAGAGGAGGGTGGTGAATGGAGGGTGCCAGAGCTTTACCCCAGCAAACAAAGTCACAGTGACATGCCTGAACTGATGCAGAAGTGGGCCACAGATCTGTTTGCAAACTTTAGAGACAATCCAGTGCCATATCACAGCAAAGAGCTATTTGGCAAGAGCCATATATATAGAGCAAAGAGAGAGAACAAAGGAGGTGGAGCAGTTTCTGAAGCACTTTTGGGGCTATTACTGACTATCTGATTATTCTTAAGCCATGCTGAAGACGGCTTGTAGTCCTAAATTTGGCTTTAAACTGAAAGGGGTGCAAGAAAAAGCAAAGATTAGCAGATGAGTTTAAACCACTCTTCATTGCTGTTTACACTCTGCTACTCCACTCTGCAGTGCCAGGCATGAGGGCTTTATGTTAATCTGTCTGAATTCAAATTGTCCATTATTTACGAGGCAATTTCCTGTTGCTGTCTTGGAAAAACAAAAAAGTAGGAATTGAGAAAGTATACGTTACGTTTTCAAATTTAGTTTAGGAAGGATTTTTTTTTGGTGATAGCATGGAGGAGATCTTTACAAAGGAAGTTTTAGGGAGAATTTAGAAAAAAATGCTTCTGTACCTTCACCAAAAACCCCAACCTCCCATCTTCATGCTGTTCCAATCTTTGCTCTAATAAGACTTCAGTCTTTAGAGGAAATCTGTGAAAAGTTTTGGTAAAGTCTCTGATGACCAGTTCTTTCTCACTGTGAACTTCACATGAGCAATATACCTTTTATAGACCCATGGATACCACCTTCTACTAAGAAATCAGAAATCAAACAATTAAAAGCATAAAATATAATTAAAATGTTAAGCACTAAATGAAACCACACAGAAACTGTATTTTGTTAACTATGATCTAAAGATGCTGTATAAATTTTACTTTAAATGCTACTATTAGTAATAGTTATGGTGCTCATGTTCTTACTGTAGACATGTTTCAATAAACCCCCTGATCATTTTCAGTGCGTAGTTTTGACCAAGTAGGAACTGGCAAAAAATTTGAAGAAAATCCCATTGAGATTTAACCATGGGAATTTCCTTGGAAACATCTAGTGAGAGCAATGTGAAAAACTGGCCTTCCAGGCATCGCTACCAGTAACTAATCCTAAACAGTATAAAATAATTTTCTCTACGGCACTGGGTAGACTGATACATCAAAAGCTGGTGCTGTTTGGACTCAATTTCTGTTCACTCATGTCCATACATTTTGGCTAAAGAATCAATGATTTCTCGAGGAAAAACCTGAAAATATTGACTGGATTCTGTGAGGATTTTAGTATTAGATAAATCAATTATTTTATTTTTTTTTTTAACACCAGTAGCTTTTGGGTATTATAGCTGAAATATCCACACAGCATAAGTCAGATGACCCTATCTGGGCAATGATTACATCTGTTGCTATGTGCATGGTCTGTAATAATGAAAAAGTTGAAACCAGTGCCAGCCAATTTCAAAATATCGAGAGAGAAAAAACATCTATCAGCTTCAAATTAGTTTTTAACTGAACTCTTGCTAGAACAATTTACGGATCTCCTGTATAACAGTTACAGAAATGTAATTAAAGTCTATACCTGCTTAGCTTATTGTGAGTCATATAAAATGGGATTTAAGCTAGCATGTTTTGTTTCGGAATGAAAGTGAGGCAATGAAAGTGCGGCATATGTAGATGGTCAGTCATTGACAGGCAGTAACCCATTAGACCATGATATCTCTGTGCTTGTTCACACTTCTAAATCTTTCAGAGTAAACGAGACCTGTCTTCTGCAGAGGTTTGAAATTTATTGTCTTTAAAGTTACCCAGTATCTCTTCAAACATCCATATCAGTTCACAGCTCCAGTGCTCTATTTCATGAGGAAAATTAAAGTGTGTACTTACTTACTTATGTCTTAAAAAGCACACACAAGACAAAGTGCATGGGTGAACAGAGGAAAATCAAAATTGTAATCCTTACTGTAAAAGCCACTTATATAAAAAAAAAGGTGTCAGCCTCTCAACGGCCAACGAGCTGCATACAGCCATCAGAGCTGTTTTCTGAATTCTGTGATCTAATTTATAAGTGATCTATGAGAAATGCAATTTAGTCTTTTCAAATTAAATCATCTGTCTAAATAAAAATGGAAAATGTTTAATTTCACTACTGTTAAGCCAGAGAACTTAAAATAGTATTTGCAGCCAAAATGAAAACAAACAGTAAAATGATTCTGATTTTATCCCCTTTGAAGTCATTCTTCTCATCAACTTCAACTGATAGCGGGTGATTTTATAAGCACGTCTACTTCTACAAGGAATTTGTAAACAGGGTTTGTAATTAGTGTTGGAAAATAACATCGTAATAGATATATCCTTGGAGGAATGTGAAGGAAAATGGAGGGGGGGTGGGGGTAAGGAATAATCTTAGACAGAGTATATAGCAGTTTATAAAGATGCTGTTCAACTGCAAGCTCTACAGTAGTTAAAACTCATTAAAGATGTCCTGAATTTATGTAAAATTATCAAATTGGAAAACTTGCCCATTTAATGACAAGGTTCACAAAGCCAATGTGAATGTTTTCTGGCCTGAAATACTGTCCAGTTTCACCAGGACAGTCCTTTTTACCCACGAGTTATTATTTTATGACTGCTGAGTGACCTCAAACTTCACAGAAGTACATTGGTTTCTATGTTTTATGTTTACTAATGCACATTCGTAAATGTCTAACACAAGAGCTGACTGGAGTATTTCTGCTTGTTTTAGAACACGTTTGTTGAAATTGATGGGATTAAAAAAAGCACCTCTACCTTCAAGAAAAAGGTCTCCCTTTTGAAATCATACAGTAATTTCAAAGGATGTGGAACAGAATGGGAAGACAACTAGATTAACATGGTAAACTTGGCATTTTTAAAGATACAATATAAAAATATTTACCTTAGTTCAAGGGCTTCAGTAAAACTTAGATGCTGCCTGGACATTGTGTAGGCCTTTGTGCACAGATGTAGTTGACATAAAATGAAGTTCTTTCTTTTGTGTTTATCACTTTCTCATTTGTTTCAGTCATTGCTGCTTACATACAAATATCTTCTTTACCATGTCTTTGATAAAATCTATTTAAAACAAATATTATTTCTGTGTTTTGGTGTCCGTTGCCACTATTTAGTAACTGGGCTCTGCTTTCAGCAAGTCAGGTCTTCCTATGGATAACTAATTGCTAATCAGACTAATCCTGTAGATTTCAGTGGTTCCACTACTGGGTTTGCAAACTTCTTGAAAATGGAACCACAGTACCTACAGGTATCTTGAAACTGATAAGTAAAAGCTAAAAAATACTTTCAGTTAAAAGTTCTTAACTGTGAACAAAAACATCTCAGCTCCTCTTTCTTGTGAGAATGCTTTCATCCAAAAAAAAGCACTGTTTATTTCTGTGTTTCTCTGATCTAAGTGTTAGTACTTTAAATGCAGTCAGCATTTGGCACACAAATCCGTATTGATAAAATTCTGAATAATGTCTTCATGTAGCTCCTATGTATCAGTAAGTGCATAATCCCAGTTCAAGGGGACTGCTCCAGTGCCTGGCAGAATTACTGTATCTGACTTCAGTGAAATTTGGATCAGAATGTAAAAAAAGATGAATTAGAGAAGAGTCCCAAAATGCCATAGATTTATTACAGGAGTCTTGGTCTGCAAAGCACGGTGTAAATGACAAAAAATATTCCAGGTTGTGAGACAGGGATACTTGATAAAAGAGCATCTGATCACAGCAAGAAGGATTTTGAAAGAAGGCTTTGGGACTGGAATAGCCAATCTTGGCCAGAAAACCTTGTACCTACAGCTGCTTATCTTCTTGGGCTCTTGGTACTGTTTGCAAGGTGTTCTGGGTTCTCTGTGTGTCAAAAAACACACTTCATAGTCATAATTGCTGCCAGATGCTAATCTTGTACTCAAGGAAAGGAGCAGGTGACCTTTAAAAACCTATGGTTCCTGCAGACCCGGGTCATAGCAGAACAAGAAAGAAGGAGGCTTGCATAGCATTGCTAAACTTGTTTGTGGATCTGTGAGAAGCTTAAGTATCTAGTTGAAAATATGTAATTGTTACTAACGCAGTGGTAGAACTGACACTGTCAGAACAACTTTCCTTGGCAGTTTTGATTAACTCAATTTTTAATTAGAAAAATTACTTCTATTGCTTTATTTATGAAAAAATATAAATTACCAAGTTCACATTTGTGAACTAATCCTTAAGGTATTAGTGCTTTGACACATTCGGGAGGCAAATGCAAATAGCATGAGAGCTGGTATTTTTCTATGATTTGTTGTTCATTGAACTTGAAGCTGCGAAAAGCGATATTAAAAATTGAAGTGAACCTGGTGACAATTCCATAGATGCATTTTACTTGGGGAATTTGCTAAAAATGTGCTTTGGAGCATGATTTTGGAAAGGGCTCATAAATTAGCCGAGGTGAAAAATTAAAAAAAAATATGAAAAGAAAAGAAGCTAGGCTCCATTACCCAGTACTCTAGCAGATTTATTGGGAAGTCACCCTTTCAGCTAGTGTTTTTATAACTTAAACAAATTACAAGTAAACATCATATTTGTATGTGACTTTTCATGAAAGCAATGTTTCAAAGTGATTCATTATTTATTACATGCTCTGTGGTATACAGGCTATCCATCCTGCAGCTGTGAGGCATAATGAGAACACGAAAAAGACCTTGTGAGCTTTAGCAGAAGATGGCAAACCCGAAAAAACTTTCAAACAATATAAAAAGAAGTTTTTTACATATAAAACACTTGAAACTGATCTCAACAAATGGGAGGCTCTTCTGAAATTCAGTATCCCTTCCCACTTGCCTCTTGACTCTGACTTAGTGCTTTAATATATGTACTTTATGGTTATATACTGGTTTAAAATGAATTTGCATGTACATATTCCAAATGCAGTTTCTCAGTCTCTGCTTAGAGTAATCAAAAATATCAGTGTATGGAAGAAATCTGAAAGGCAGTTGCCTTCTTTTATGATTTTTCTTGATTCTGTTTACTTCTTTTTGCAATTTGTAGGAGGCTTTTGTGGTGTAATTTCAGGACATACAAATTGGCACATTAAAATTATGTTAATATTTATACTACCATATTAATTATTAATTGCTATATTTAGAATAGAATTAACATGAAATGTTGTTAAATTAATTTAGGAATTTTTAAACCCAATAATTTCACCGACTTTCCAGTAAAACTATTATTTTTACTTCGCCCCGCCCCCGTTGCTGCGTAGGGCTGCGGGACCCAGGCAGGCGTCCGAGGTGATCAGCACCATGGACAGAGACCGGGGGACACCCCCCCATGCGGACGTCAACCGCCTCCCAAAGGACCGACCGCCTGGGACCGCCCCTGCCCTGCAGCACAGCCTGCCACTGCCCGCATAGACCAGCCTCGGTCACCCAAACAACCCCTGTGTTGGGAGCAAGGGGAGAAAGATTACCGTGGATGAAGGTCTGCTGTGTTCTAAGACCTCAGAATACAGAAGTAAGGCATTCCTTACGAGCTAAACTACTTCCACGCTGTTAACTCTTTGAAGTAGGGACTGTGTTTTCCTTTGTTTTTTTAGTCAATGTCTCGCCTACTGCAGATGTACTCTTGAAATATGATAGGGAGCCACTTTTGAAAACAATGGTCTGAGCAAGTACCATTAGTTATGACTCCCCTACTTGTTAAGTAACAACCTTTAAATTATTATGGACTAGATAGCTACTAGGCAGCTGAACTGCAAAGTTTCCTGAGCAACATCAGACAACAACATTAGTGAAATTAACAGACTACTTTGTTCTTTTCCTCCCTTCCCATGGAGAACAACAACTCTGGACAGTCTCACTGAGCAGTGGGCTAGACTCCCACGCAACAGAAATGACAAAGCATATGTGGTATGTGACATTGCATTTATTAAAAAAAAAAAAAAAAAACACAACACAAAACCAAACACAAAATCCTGTCATTTATATTAATTTCTAATGATTCTGATCCAAGAATGACTTGGGAAATAATTAAATTTTCCATTAGGTGAGTTGAAAACCTGTATAAAACCAGGTACTGCGGTGGCAGTAGACAGTGTCTGTGGTTCATCTGTGACAATCTTAACAAAAAAAAGAAGCCTTTTTACTGAACTTCAGACACCAACATCATAGACATCTTCATGTGAGCTAGTCACTCCAGACTCCCTTTATGGTCAGTGAAGTGTGTGTTCACCTAAAGTGAAGGGCGCAGGTCAGCTGAATCCTTGAAAACATCTGCTAAGGACAAGACAAACTGCAGTCTGATTCTTTCCAGTGGTTAAAAAGGGACACTGGGGTAACTGCTTTAGAAGTAGACACATGCACTGCAGATTCCAGTTTTTATCCAGATAGACCCCTTGAAGACTGACACTAAGCAGTATGCAAGCAACTGGGCAAGCATCCAGAAGTGCCAATGTCTTTGGGAGGATTAAGTATCTAGGGGTGGGGAGGCTGCTGGGAAGCCCCACACAACCCCATACTTGCCTGGAGGATGTGCCATCAGATGACAGATAGTATCTGACTTGTTCAAATACTTCCACTCATACTGAAATACAACCTAATGGCTAAAGTCCACAAACGACAGCACATTAAACTTCCTGTGTAGGCATTTTATATCTCAAATATAAGCCTCTGACAAAAGTATTATATATGAGACCGTAACTAATTTAGCTTCACATTCTCCTCACTATCTTGGATGTTGGTTATACTTCACTAGTTTATTTGATTTTTCAACATCCCTCCCACTAAAAACTTCAATCAGAACAAGTGAAATGACTCAAGAGACACTGAAAGCTGAAAAATATGTCTCAATTCAACTACTTTTTTTTCCTTTTTTAAGTATCTACCGTTGATACAGAAAAACAGAGTGAAAAGATAGAGATAAAATTTATGTTATAGAATAGAGGTGATTAGAGGAAAAGTATTTAAAAGTTCTTCTTTTGGATTCAGGGTCTGCTTTGAATGAAACCTCTTCTTCCTACTAGTGCAATGAAAATCAAATGCAGAAAAAAATTAATGCAGTATTGTCCTCTTGAGCCTGCAGACAGCATGAAGCAATAGTCTAGTCTGTTACCCAGAGCACCTCCGCAATTTTGGTCACAGAATTTAGACCCAGCCAGGGACATGAGGGATCATGGATCAGACCTCTCCTCTCCTCTCCGCTCCTCTCTGCTCCACTCCTCTTTATGTGATTCTTCTCCTAACAATATCATTTCCTCTCATTGGGCATAGCTATCCTGTAATAACAGCAGATCAAGAAAAAGCAATGGCCACATTTTGGTTCCCTGCTTCTACATTGCTTCAGGGGAAACTGTTTGTGACAATCTTATTTTCTGTGTAGACTGCATCCTACTCTTCAATAGCCAGCCTATGCTGGGGGACCATTCCCCCTCCTGCTTTGTTCCTCACTGCATTTATTCCTAGTTCCCTCACACAGAGGTAAGTCTCATGCTGCAGAAATATTCTTATTTTATGTGCCAGGGCCTGCAACACTGGAAGCTAATTTGATGAAATAAAATGGTATTATACTGCCCTATACTAGTATGTTAAGTAGGTGACAGATGTATTAAAAAAAAGTCAGCTGTCTATTTATGTTTTTCCTAAATACTACAATGTATTGTTCAGTTATCTTTTACAATTTAGTGTCATAGATAATTTACAAACTTATGTGTTAGCAGTCAGGGTAACTGAATACATATTATTTGTTTAAGTCTGAGGAACTCGTGCCTCACACGTGTCAGACTGTGAGCGTGCAAGCTGCTCTGGGTCAGGGCAGGCACATGGGTGCCGTTGAGGAGCACGGTGAAAGGAAGGAATCCCTTCTCAGATGGACACCCCTCCAGTTTCACCCTGGCTTTGCTCCCATATGCAAGTGGGATAGACAAAACGCAGAAATAAGATGCCTGGATAGTTGGTGTGAGGTATGTGCCAATTGCGCTTGGGCAGCAGGAGGGGTAATCAGCAGTCACTGCCGTTGGCACCCCAACTGAGACGTATATGGAGGTGATACCAAACTGTGAGTGTCCCCCGAGCCGGCATGTAGTCTGGGTTACAATCCAGCACAGACCCAGTAGCAAAGTTCAAGAAGGCCCTTACTGTAGTCTACTGAACACAGTTTTGGTTATTCAGGAAGAAGATGGCAATGTTATTGTAAAAAATATTTTTAAAAAAGGTCAAAGAAGTAAGACTTGAATGATTTAATTGGTTTTGGTGATTTTCAGTGAATTTTAATGGTAACTACAATAAAAATACAGTTTTGTTTTATT